>ML677345.1:515346-804378 GCA_007922305.1 Dermatemys mawii | reverse complement strand
GTGGGTAATACCCACTTTGTCTGCTTGCATCCGACGAAGTGGGTATTAGCCCACGAAAGCTTATGCTCTAAAACTTTAGTTAGTCTTTAAGGTGCCACAGGACTCTTTGTCACTTCTGCAATTCCAGACTAACACGGCTACCCCTCTGATTCTTGACAAGGAAAGGAATGTTGCCAGACATTTTTAAGTAGCACAGAGGATATGAAAACAAAAAGGCAAAGGGAGAATGCAGGAAGCCATTTGGATCAAAGTGCCAATAGGATTAGTTTTAAACAAAAAGGGGAAAAGTTAAAGTAGTCAACTTTATAAAGACAAGTTTGGTTTGGAAGAGATAGGGGATGAATGGAATACAATTAAATGCTATAAGACACCACAGTGGAAGTTAGAGAGTGAAAGGAAATGTGACAAAACAGTGTTTCTTTCTACTTTTTGCATTTCAGTGCTATATTACTAAAAAGCATATAATGGGAAAAAAATGGATCCATTTGAATAAGTAAAAAGGTTTATAGTATCATTAGGAGGAGGAAAGAAACAATCAGAACTATTAGATGCTTACGGTTTCAGGGAAAGAAGATAGTGAAGTAGTGAATAGACTAAAATTCAAGATTTAAAAACATAAGGAACATTACAATAGCAAATACATAGAAATGATATTTAGCTAGTATATTTCAGCCAAGGATTCCAGAGAACTAAACCTTTCAAAGCAGACTAGAAACTGTGAGTAATTGAGCTATGCAGGTTTACACCAGCTGAGGATCTGGCCCTAAATTGTTATGGATTTACTGGTATGCAGCCCTTAAGCAGCACACAACAATACTATGCAACTGAAGAATACACAGTCCCAACTCAACCAACATGGGAATTGAATTAGAATTGTAAAAACTTGGTGCAACTCCCTTTCTGTCTGCAAAGGTGTCACACATTTTTAATGATCAGTGCTTGAATTGAAATATGACACCTCCCAATGCCCATCATATTAGGCTATTGCCAGTAATAATTCAGAAGGAGGAGCACCACTTACTGAATTATCTCAACAGTTCCATTTCCTGCAGCACCTTACTGATTATCTTTACCAGTGAGTTAGCCTGGAGTGTTTGGTAAACCTGCTCAGGTTTACAAAGGCTCCATTGATGAAGTGGTGAACCAATTAGTACACATGCATATTAATACATATTAGTACAAGATGGAATATTCCTGAGGTACAAGACTGGGAGCTGGGGGGATTTGGCTGATACCTTTCTCTGTGTGAGTGGCTCTGGAAACATGCAATCTAGCTGGGTGTGGGGCTCCATATGGGGTTGTGGTGAGTGATAACAATGTCTGGAGGGGTCTGCTGCTTTACACTAGCAAAGCAGTGTGAGAGGTAGCTCAGGCTGGAGAGTTAAGGTGGCACAGCAGTCCCACAGTCCCAGGCTGCATCCTGAGGGTCCTATCACAATAACATGACTGTAAGGATTGTCCTTGCAGCGTATGAACTTCTAAAATGATTTGTTGGTGTAACAATGCAAGACAATTGTCTTGCTCCCGAAGGATGGGCTGAGTGCAAAGTTGAGTGAAAGACCTTCTGAGGCTGCCCGTGGAGCAAAATAAAAGGGTTTGGGTTCTCCACTGCCTTGTACCCATTTACACCTGTGTTAAGGATTACACAGGTGTAAAGTAACAACACAAGGTACAAGATGGTGGAGAATCAGGCTTAAGGAGCCTGGGAAAGAGGCTCCCCTCTGAAGCAACAAAGTGCGGAAGTTTAGGATTTTTAGTGACAGTGCAGGGCAGTAAATAGTTTAATCCACTGATATAAACTAATATCTGAGCCTGGAGAACTGGAGAATGAACCTGAAAATTAATGAAATTAATAGACAGCAGGTTTCAAACAAACAAAAGGAAGTACTTCTTTACACAATGCACAGTGAACCTGTGGAACTTGTTGCCAGAGGATACTTTGAAAGCCAAAACTATAATGGGGTTAAAAAATAGATAAAAGTTCATGGAGGATAGTTCCATCAAAGTATATTAGCCAAGTTGGCCAGGGATGCAACCCAATGCGCTGAGTGTCCCTATCCTCTGACTGACAGAAGCTGGGACTGGAAGACAGAGGATGGATCACCCAATGATTGCCTGGCTCTGTTCATTCCCTATAAAGCACCTGGCACTGGCCGCTGTCAGAAGACAAGATATTGGGCTAGGTAGACCATTGGTCTGACCCAGTAAGTCCATTCTTATGTTCTTATGGCTCTGGAGATATCAAAAGGCCTTTCTACTGGAAATGGAGAGATTTTTATGAAAGCAGGGTGTGAGGGGGTATTAATGGGGCAGGGGAAAAGAACCTGAATTGGATTTGTGTCTCCAGGACACAGTCCGTAACAATGGGCAACATGTTGCTGTGTCATCCCAGCAGAATCCCAGGACTCAAAGACACATGATTCTCTCCTTGCCCAAAGGGCTGTGCGTGTGTGTGCGTGTGGGCGTGTGTGTGTGTGTGTGTTATTTGCTGCTGGCCTATACCCTCAGCAAATTATTCTCTTCCCTGTACCTGTGAGCTGGGATGATAGGGGCCAAGGCTTCTCCCGAGACTGGAGAAAGCAGCTGTGGGGATCTTTTTGCTTCTGTGCATCAGACCCAAGTCTAACTCTTCTTCCCCCTCGTGACCCTGCAAGACTGTGCAAGCCGAGTTGCAATTTAGCTTGAAGAAAACAAACATGTTGTACAAATATTGTTGTAGCCACACAGACACCCAAAAGTCTTTGCTGAATCAACTCGGAAAGGAAAAAGTTAGAGCTACTCAATAGCAGGGATGTGGAAGAAAGGCAGACTGACTAGTGGAGCAGTAGTAACTGAAAGGCTGGCAGAGAAATCCACTTCTCTGTACAGCATTCACAACTAAGTAAAGAAGACAATTGTTCATAAATTGATCTCGGGCTTCTGGACATTATCTGAGAAGGGGAAGCAGCAATCAGAGTATATGATTTTTCTTTTTACAAGAGCATCTGAGGAAGGGAAGAGTTACTATAGAACAGTCTGCTTCAGTTTGTTTCCAGGTGTTTTTGAGTGGCTTATGCAAAGGAAGATAGAGCAGGGTTTCATAACCAGAAATTTTGCATTCAAAAGCAATTCATGAACAAGATGTTTTAAAAAAATAACATTAGCTCTAATGGTTAAGAGAAAATCTATTTTATTTTCTTGCCTTAATGTTCAGTTTATCTGGTTGGTTGTTTCCTTGTCTTCATTTCTCAGTGAATCTGTTGCTCTAGGCAGTTAAAATATTTATGATTTCTGAGATTTCTTGGAGCATTTGTTTTCCAGTTCAAAAGAAAGTTAAGGCCAAATATGCAAAGCGATATTGCCATTAGTTTGGACTTTGGGAACTGCAATGTGGAATTTGCCCTGGCCAGGTGAATGCAACTGAAGGAACTAGAGATGAGTTATACATTTTAGAAGAGACATGCTGGGATTGTGACCTGGAAAATTCTCATGCTAAGGAATTTTCAGATGACTCCCTCAACAGCAAGTGGACTTTGGGGTGTAATTAGCCTAAGCCAGAATTTGTGCCCAGAGGAGGAGCTGCCCACACTCCTGTAGCCCCACCATCTTTTGATGAGCAGCCAGATGCAAAGACTCTGACATCTGACCATGGGCTTTGGTTAGGGTGGTTTAGGAAGCAGTGGAGTGGCCCACCACTGACTGAGCTGTGCCCGTTGTTGGGGGCACATACTCATAATATATCCTGTAGAGTCTGCTGGAAACTATTACTGTGCTTCATTTGACAATAAACCTGGATGGGTGCCTTCATACCTTAATGGAGTCTGTGATCATTGGGGGTTCTCTCGGGGTCTGCTGTGCCAGCGATCTGCAGAGCTGGGGCAGCACACAGAGGGAACACATGCACACAGCCGACTGTTATCAACATTGAATAGAGCAGAGCACCACACCGGTAGCATCTGACAAAACCATGCTGCTAGGGGAAGACTTAGCTGCTGGGGGAGGACTTATGTAAAGCTAGCCAAGAGGGTGGGAATGGTCACCCACAGCCAGACTAAGCAAGTCTCCACCCTATCCCTGTTCCTGAGCCTTCTAAAGGGCCCCGTCTGATTACCAGAGACCCAGACCAAGGTGATGGAACTGGATCCCCTGCCAATGATTGCAACATCAGTAGTGGATTCAATCCCAGAGACCCAACCAGAACCAGTCCCAGAACCGGAACGGGCAGAGAAGCCAACACCAGAACTATTGCCAGTACTGAATCCAGCACTTGCAACCCCGTTTACAACTCCAACGCCAGAGGGTGTCACTGAGCCTGCACTGGCTGCAGCAGCAGCTAAACCTGCGCAAGAGGCTCAGTCGGAGCCTGAAATACAACCTAGTGCAGCAACAGAGATGGTTAACAGTCAACAAAAACAACCCCATCCCTACATCGCTTCCTGAGGGACCAAGCCCAAGTCCACAGTCCAGTGAGGAATTGATGTCTGCACCCTCAAGGCCAAGCAGAAAGCCAATAAAATCCTCCAGGGAGCTTGGACGGCGGCACAGAGCAACCCACTGCCTCTCAGCTCTTCTAAACAATCCCGGTTTGTTGTAGAAAGGGTACTTTTATACAAACCCTTTCTGGTGGGCACCAGGAGATCTGGCATCCTCAGAGACAGTTGGCAGTTCCAATTAGATATCAGGTAAAGCTTAGCTCACGATCATCCTAGTGTCCATGCTGGGGTGAACAGGACCAAAGACCATTTGAGAAGGTCATTCCACTGGGAAGGAATGGGCAAGGACGTTTCTACCTATGTCCGGTCTTGTGAGGTGTGCCAAAGAGTGGGAAAACACCAAGACCAGATCAAAGCCCCTTTCCAGCCACTCCCCATAATTCAGGCTCCATTTCAGTGAGTAGCTGTGGATATTTGGGGTCCTTTCCCAAAAAAGACACTCAAAAGAAAGCAGGACATATGGACTCTCATGGATTTTGCCACCCGATGGCTGGAAGCAGTAGCTCTAAGCAACACTGGGGCTAAAAGTGTGTGCCAAGTATTAACAAACATTTTTGCCAGAGTAGGTTGGCTCTCTGATATCCTTATAGATATGGGAACTAATTTCCTGGAAGGGACCATGAAAAGTTTTTGGGAAGCTCATGGGGTGAACCACGAGGTGGCTTCTCAAGCCTAAACTTGAGCACAGGAGTTCCAAGACAGATGGGTGTAATCCACCTGTCTGACAGTGCCTGGGCATCTCCAGTGGTTCTAGTTCCCAAACGAGATGGGGAAATATGCTTTTGCATGGATTATCATAAGCTAAATGCTGTATATCTGCCCAGACAACTTCCAATGCCACACACAGATAAGCTATTGGAGAAACTGGGACATGCCAGTTCATCTCTACCTTAGACTTAACCAAGGGGTCCTGGCAAGTACCACTTGATGAAGCTGGTAAATGCGGTTTACAATAGTAAATGAAACAACCAATTTACACTGTCACCATTTACCCCACCCCTGTGTGTGTACTCCTCTGAATTTCAGAGTTCTAGATTCTTTCATGGGCGTGCCTCGAGATCTTGAAGCTGGGGACAACATTCCGTAGGTCCAGTAAAACAGCCCATCCAAGGCAATAAGCGGCAGATAAATTCAAACATGGGATCCTTCCAAGCTGCACAACTTTTCTGAAGATGGGAGCTGTTATAATCAGAGGTCAGCAGCCCTAGATCCTGGTTAGACATTAAGACAGTTAGACTCAGTTCTCAGACTCAGAGAAACTAACGTCTCTTCACAGTCGCCTTTCCCCTAAAAGCACTTTCCCAACAACAGAGATGGTGGTTACTCTCACTGTCTGCACTGCATGCCCACCTCAGTCAGTTCTAGGCACAGTAACAGTCTCTGTCCCAGTGTAGAGGGGTATGGCCGGGGCTCATCCCTCTCCGGGGGTGGCGGAGAACCACACCTCCTCGCTACTTCCTTTCAGTTGTGATGGGGAATTAGCCTGGCTGCAGGAGTCTCTCACCGTGGCAGCAGTAGAGGCAAAACATAACAGTTATTCACACCCAATCAGCGGGCACTAGTGAGTCGCAGGCTCAGAGCCTCAGACAGGAGCTGAGCAACTGTTATATAATGAGCAGGCCCAGGCATAAACAGCCTTTTATATCAGAGGTCGGCAACCTTTCATAAGTGGTGTGCCGAGACTTCATTTATTCACACTAATTTAAGGTTCTGCGTGCCAGTAATACATTTTAACCTTTTCAGAAGGTCTCTTTCTATAAGTCTGTAGTATATAACTAAACTATTGTTGTATGTAAAGTAAATAAGATTGTTAAAATGTTTAAGAAGCTACATTTAAAATTAAATTAAATTAAAATTCAGAGCTCCCTGGACCGATCGCCAGGACCAGGGGAGTGTGAGTGCTACTGAAAATCAGCTCCTGTGCCACCTTGGGCACCCGCACCATAGGTTGCCTACCCCTGTTTTAGATGCTACTCTAAATAATATGAAATGGTGCTGAATCACTGAATAATAATACCGAGCACACTTTGATATTGAAATAGAAGCTCAAAAATATTAAGCCACACAAAAATTATCTCATTTTTATTATAGTCACTTTAATATGAAATCCAAGATTTGAGAATTCTCTCATTATGTCTGCCAGGATTTATAAAACAACCTGCCTCCCATGCGCACACACACACATCCAGGTCAAACTAAGCAAAAATAGTAAACAATGAAACCTAATTCTGAGGTGACTGCATGTAAATTACACACCAAAATAGACGGACTAATCTGTAGCAGAATATGGAACCAAAAGTAGGCTGTAAGATACAGCAAGTAACCTTTCTACACACTCCTGCTTGTTGCTTACCATTTAATGCCCTGCCATCCCATCCCTGGTGCAGGTGGCACAAAACCACTGATGCATAATTCATACAAGCATTTCTATCAGTTCTGAATTTGGTCCATCATACTGTTTTATCATTGCGTTTATAGATAAGATATAGATAAGCAAAAGCTTTTATGTATTTCTTTGAAAATTTCAAAGATAAGTCCTGGATTTGATATTAAAGTCCAGTCCTGTAATGAGAGTCATGCAGGTGCAGAGATCCAGCCATATGAAATTAATTGTGGCATTGGGGCCATAATCTGAAAAATAAATATAAAAATTATGTAATGACAAAGCTCCCTATTTTTTCTACCTTCAATATTTCTAAAGTTTTGTCTGATGACCAGCAGCAAACTCAAAATCCAGGCTCTGAAAATTGAAACTGTGTTCTTTCTGCCTCTTCCATTATCACAACTAATAAAAAGTACACCACTGGAATTTTGCTGGCCATTTTATTGACAATGCAGGTGAATCCATCTCCCTCTTCCACAGACCAGCAGAGCCAATACAGCATAAGTGGAATAAAGTGGTTTTACTTTACTTCAGTAAAGTAAGCAGCTGTCTCAGAAACATGTGAGGAGCTATACTGTGCAAGAAAGTGATTTTCTGAGGATAGCCACATTTTAAGCATGTCAGAGATGAGTTCCTCATTGTGCAGGCTGAGTTAGAAGTCACAAACAAACAAACAAACAAACAAACAAGAAGAATAAGCTGAAAGGATGTTTACCGGATATCAGCCTTTGGATCTTCAGAACATTAACAGTAGCTGGAATTTGTTTAAATTTCAGATATATTAAGTTAGCGGGTAACGCAGAGGTGTTGGAATGCTCTGGTCTTGTATGTCAATGACATCACCTGCAGCATGTGAGAGAGTTTGGTTTACATTTATTTAGAGGTAGTATCATTGTAGGAAAATACCACACTGAGACTTCAAGTGAGATCAGAATCCCATTGTCCTAGGCACTGTACATGCACTAGAGAACAGTCCTTCCCCTGCGGAGTTTGTAATCCAAATAAATGAGAGAAACAGAGACATAGAAAAGTGAAGTGACTTACCCAAAGTCACAGACCAGGTTAGTGGCATAGCCAGGATTAAAACTCATTCTCACCATTCCTAGACCAATGCTGTATTTGCTAAATAACACTTATTAAGGATGCCCCTCCCCACATTGGGGTACAACCTGGAACTGGGGTACCACCATAGGCACCAAATTCCCCTGTACCCAGAGGGGGATGCTCAACCCCCCCCCCCCGCACTCCACCCCTTCTCCCAAGCCCCCGCACAGCCTCGTCTTGCCCCTTTCCACCCCTTCCCCCGAGCAAGCCTTGTCCCTGCTTCTCCCCCTCGCTTCTGGAGCCGACCTCCATGCCGCAAAACAGTTGTTCGCAGCAGGCAGGAGGTGCTGGGAGGGAGGGAGAGGAGTGATCAGCAGGGCCACCGGTGGGGGAGATGCACTGGAGGGTGATGGGGAGCTTGGCTGCCACTGGCTAATTTTTCTCCAGGGATGGAGCACCCATGGAGTCAGCACCTATGGGTGCTGAGCCCCACAACACACCAGCCTGTGCTTCCTTTACACTGTACTGCTGTGACCAGCCTGCCAAACCCTCTCGCAGGTTCCAGCACACACACAGGTAGGGACACACCCAGCTGCAGAACATACAGAAGCTGTGATCAGCCCCATAGGAGATAAACTTCTTCTAAAGCCTATTGTTTTCTCTACTGGCCCTTCCCAGCCAGCCACCTAGACTGAGTGTAGTCTTCCTAGTGGGCATTGCTCATATATAAACACATTTGTAACACAGATACATAATCAATATTCCCAACTTCAGATACAAAAGTCATACATGCGTACAAACAGGATAATCATATTCAGTAAATCATAACCTTTCAATTATATCTCACATGACCCATTTTGCATGAAATACCTCATAGTTATGCAATAATCATAATAATATCTCTGTGAAGAATATGGGGTGCAGTGTGACAACACTGTCTCCTCTAGGTCTAAGAGATCTTTATGAAATGCTAATTTCCAATATTGCCGACCACAAGGGTCCAAAACTTGCGAGTCAAGCCCTATAAAAAATCATGAAATTGGTTCAAATAATGAGTTTTATAAAAAACAATAAAGTTGAGATTCTTTTCAATTTAGATTTTGAGCCTTTAGGGTACACTCTGATTACATTTCAGGCTTTCTTCCTCAACCAGGAGGCCTAGAAACTTACTTTTTTAATTGAAGCTGATATTCTCACATGATCCCATGACTCCAAAAGCTGAGATTTAAAGAAAAACACCAAATATTGCAACACTTGCAATAACAACCACACAAGCTGGCAATGTTGAAATTCTTCCACCCTTACTTTTAAGTAGCACTTTACTTTGTGAGTAGTTCTATTTAAATAAATGGGCTACGTACAGAGTAAGGTGCTATTCAAAATGACTAAGATGGCAGTCTTTACCTCCATCTAGAATATGAAATGATACACCTGCAGGAACATAATACATGGGTAACCAGATGAGAATTTATGGCCTGCCTGATAGGAGAGGCCAGGCTAGATCATCTAATGGTCCTCTAATGGTCCTTTCTGGCCACAAACTTTATGGATAGAGAGACAGCTCATGTAATTAACTACACGGATTCCCTCAGACCAAAACCAGTGCCATCTTAATGTCCAGCTTAGGCAAAATCTGAATGAACAGATGGGTCTCACACAGCACAAGGAAGATCAAACATATCCCAATCACTATGAAATAAAATTCAAACTGCCATTCATGAACAGCTTTGTGAAGAAAACACTACAGAGCTCAACACACCTATGGGGCAGCAGTCCTCCTACATCTCAAAAAGAGACAGATATGTTTTCATGATCATGCTCCACCAGCAGAAACACATACCGGGGAGAGGATTAATTGTTAAGTCTGTTCTGATTACACTATAGCATGCGAGTTGACTACATTTCTTACCTCTATCCTGTGGCAGGGTTATTCTGCTGGCCTGCCCTCTTGGCCTGCACTTGAGCTAGGTGTGGTCAAAAAATTCTTATCAACACTATTTTATGCTGGGAAATTTGGCTTTCAACAAAATGAACATTTGCTTGAAAAGTATCTGCTGTCTGCAGAAAATTTTGAGCTTGGAGGCTTTTGATGAAAAGTTGAAATTTACCTCAGAACCCCCTTCCCCATTTTCTAACAACTCTAGTTAGAACTCTGCATAAAACTGCAGAAGTTCTGCTGCCTCACAGCAGCAGGAGCAGCCAGGGAGGTGGCAGTAGCTCTCTAGAGACAGAGAATAAGGAATCTAGGACAGGGGAAGGCACGGAGGCAAATCAAACGCAGGGCTGGTCTACACTACAAAGGTAGGTCAGCTTAGCCACTTTGCCCATGGCTCTGAAAAATGTCATGCTCTGCGATGTAATTAAGCTGACCTAAGCTCCAATGCCAACACCACTATGTCTCTGAACTACCGTCTCTTAGGCCTGGTCTTCACTACGACTTAACATCAACTTTAGCGACGTTAAGTTGACATAAACGTGCACCCATCCTCAAACGGCCATTTCCATCAATTTAAAGGGCCCTTAAAATCGATTTCTGTACTCGTCCCTGACCAGGGGAGTAGCGCTGAAATCGATGTCTCTGGGTCGACTGTGGCTTAGTGAGGCTGCATGTAGACTTTATTGGCCTCCAGGAGCTGTCCCACAGTGCTCCATTGTGACCGCTCTGGACAGCACTCACAATGCTCCACTGTGACCGCTCTGGACAGCACTCTCAACTCGCTGCTCTGGCCAGGTAGACAGGAAAAGCCCTGGGAACATTTGAATTTCATTTTCTGGTTGGCCAGCCTGGCAAGCTCACCTACACAGGACACTCACCATGCAGAGCTCCTCAGCACAAGCCACCATGCAGAGCTCATCAGCAGAGGAGACCAACCAGCGCAAAAGAGCTCCAGCATGGTCCACACAGGAGGTGTTGGATCTCATCGCTATCTGGGGAGAGGAATCCGTGAGGGCAGAACTCCATTACAACAAACAGAATGCCAACATGTTTGCCAGAGTCTCCAAGGCCATGCTGGATAGGGGCCACAGCAGGAACGCACAACAGTGCCGTGTGAAAATTAAGGAGCTGAGGCAAGCGTTCCAAAAAACAAAAGAGGCAAATGATGCTCTGGGGCTGCGCCACGGACATGCCGATTCTACAACTAACTGAGTCAAATACTAGGGAGGGCCCCCACCACCATTGCTCCGATGTCCGTGGACTCCTCCAATGGGGTAGTCATGAGGCATGAGGATTTGGATGATGACGAAGGTGATGAGGAAGATGATACCACGCAGCAGCAGGCAAATGGAGAGACCCTGTTCCCAGACAGCCAGGACCTGTTTATCACCCTGGAGCCAATACCCTTCCAACCCTCCCAAGGTGGTACCCCAGAACCAGACGTCAGCGAAGGGACCTCTGGTGAGTGTGGGATAAGATAAGATAAGGCATGATTTAAAAGGAAACTTTTATTAATGATTAACTTTCCCTGAGGACTTGAAATGCATGCATGGCTAGTACAGCTACTGGAAAAGTCTGTTAACATTTTCGGGAATGGAGCACAAATCCTCCAAGGTCATTTCCATGAAGCTCTCCTGCAGATATCGTAGAAGCCTTTGCAGGAGGTTTCTGGGGAGAGCAGCCTTATTTCATCCTCCATGTTAGGACACTTTCCCACGCCAGGCTGATAGCAAGAACTCTGGTATCGTAGCATGACGAAGCATGGTAGCATATGGCCCCGGGACTTGCTGACATTCCAGCAACATCCGTTCTTTATTTCTCTGTGTAATCCTCAGCAGAGTGATATCGTTCATGATAGCCTGTTAGAAATACAGGACTGTAAGTAAGGGGACAGTCATTTGGGAACCACTGGGCTGCTCATATATGTGGCTGTAAAGAAACCCTCCCCACATTATCCCAAACAGCATGTGTGTGTCTGGGTGGGGGGGAATCATGCTGGGTGGCTTGCGTTTCTCTAGCAGGGATCTTCCATGATAGCAGCCATGCGCTAGGGAGAGGGGGGAAGCCACGCGGTGGGTCGGGGGGTGGGCTGGTTGGTATGGGAAAGGGGAGCGCTGCTGTAAAGAATGTTGAACAAACCAAAAGACTATGGCTTACCATGGCCGTCTGCATCGTGAGTTCTGTTGCCTGGCCCTGCGTGTCTGATGTCTCTACACAAAAGCTACAGCCACTCAATTTAAGGTGCAAAATGTGACCTACTATAGAAAGCATATGTGCCCTGTGAACACTTTGTTTCACCATGAAAGACTATTCCCATTGTGCTGTACAATGTATCTTTCTTATAACCTTGTCTCTGATCTTTCATCCTGCCTTCAGCTCCCACTAATGTCTCCGTCTCCCGCCCCCCGCCATCATGCCCATCGCAGAGGCTAGCGCAGATAAGAAAGAGGAGAAAAAGGACACAAGATGAGACGTTTTCTGAACTTATGGATTCCTCCCGCACTGAAGGAGCTCGCCAGTGTGCATGGAGAGAAACATTTTTAGAGTCCCAAAATACATGGAGGAAAAGCCTTTTAGAGTCCAGGGCAGCAGTAGCAGCATGGGAGGAGAGATGGCAGGAACACGAAGAAAGGAGGATGGAAGCAATGCTGCGGATGATGGAGGCTCAAAGTGACATGCTCCGGTGTCTGCTGGAGCTTCAGCAGGACCAAAGATTAGCCCTTGTCTAACCACCTCCCCTCCTCCCCAAGTTCCATAGCCTCCCCATCCAGACGCAGGGTGAGAACGCCGGGGTGGGAGGATCCGGGGACCAACCCACTCTACCCCACAATACAGCACAAGCAGCAGAAGCCTGACTTTATCACAAAAGTTTTAAAATGTGCTGTGTCTTTGTCCCCCCTTCCCCTCATCCACTACCCCGACTGCTGGCTTCCCTCCTCACCCAACCCTTCTTGGCTACCTTGCCAGTCTGTGTTTGTGAAAAATCAGGCTTAACGCTGAGGAGAGCAAGGGAGCGGGTTTTCAATGGCACTTTGGGCAGTCACAGAACTGGTTCTCATGGCTTCCCTGAGGCGCAGCGCCTCCTGTTGCGCTCTTCTACTTGCCCTGGTGTCTGGCTGCTCTAAGTAGTGGACAGGACATTTGCCTCTGCCTCCCACCCCGCAATAAATGTTTCCCCCTTGCTCTCACAGAGTTTGTGGAGCACACAGCAAGCAGCAATAACAATGGGCACATTTCTTTCACTGAGGTTTGAGCGAGTAACGTTTCCCACGTCGCTTTAAGACGGCCAAATGCACACTCTACCACCATTCTGCACTTGCTCAGCCTGTAGTTGAACAGTTCCTGACTCCTGTCCAGGGATCCTGTGTATGGCTTCATAAGCCAGGGCATTAAGGGGTAGGCTGGGTCCCCAAGGATAACGATCAGCATTTCAACACCCCTCACAGTAATTTTCTTGTCTGGGAAGAAAGTCCCTTGCTCCAGCTGTCTAAAAATCATAGAGTTCCTGAACACATGAGCGTCATGAACCTTTCCCAGCCATCCCATGTAGATGTCAGTGAAACGTCCCTGGTGGTCAACCAGTGCTTGCATGACCATTGAGCAATACCCCTTGCAGTTTCTGTACTCTCTGGCCTCGTTGTCTGGTGCGAAGATAGGGGTATGAGTCCCATCTATAGCCCCACCACAGTTAGGGAATCCCATCACATTTACAAAACCATTTACTGTAGCCTGCACGTTTCCCAGGCACACAACCCTGGATAGCAGCAGATCAATGATTGCCCTGGCTACTTGCATCACAGCAGCCCCCACTGTAGATTTACCCACTCCAAAGTGATTCGCGACTGACCGATAGCTGTCTGGTGTTGCAAGCTTCCAGAGGGCTATCACCACTCGCTTCTGAACTGTGAGGGCCGCTCTCATTTTGGTATTCTTGCGCTGGAGGGCAGGGGAAAGCAAGTCACAAAGTTCCATGAACGTGCCCTTTCTCATGTGAAAGTTTCTGAGCCACTGCGAGGCATCCCAGACCGGCAGCACTATGCGATCCCACCAGTCAGTGCTTGTTTCCCTGGCCCAGATTCGGCGTTCCGGAGCATGAGCCTGCCCCATTGCCATCAAAATTGCCAGATTGTTGGACCCCCTACTTTCAAAAACGTCAGTGTCCATGTCCATGTCCTCATCACTGTCGTCACTCTCCTGATAGTGCAGTCGTCTCCTGATCGCCTTCTTGTGCATACGATGCAGCATATCCACAACAATTGTCCACAACAATGTGCGAGGTATTCACAACGGCCATTACTGCAGTAGTTACCTGAGCAGGCTCCATGCTTGCACTGCTATGGCATCAGCACGGAAAAAGGGCACAAAATAACTGTTTGCAGTTGCTTTCACAGTGGGAGGGACACTGTGGTGGGGTGGGGAGAGTTAGGGAATGGAGAAAGCTACCCACAGTGCATTGCTCGAAATGGAGCCTGCTGGGGACTTCGGGAACTGTGGGATAGCTACCCACAATGCACCACCAGCTATGTCGCCGCTTTCCACAGTACTGTGGATGAATGCTGCCGACTTGCTGTGTTTTGTGGGGACAAACAAAATCGACCTTATACAGTCTGCTTTGAAAAATCAACTGCAAGGTAATCGACCTAAGTTTGTAGTGAAGACATACCCTTAGAGAGGTGGATTTAGTCCAGCAATAGAAGCCCTTCCACTGCTGTAGTGTCTACACTACAGCGCTGCAGCAGTGCTACTGTAGCATTTCTAATGTAGAGATACCCCCAGAGAGGAATGTTAGGCTCAAGTTACCAGTAAAGTGAAATCCCAGGAACAGTGTGCGTTTGGACACTAACTCAGGCTCTGGGTTGACCTACTGAAGATGGGTCAGAGACAAAGCCCATTCATATCCTGCCACAAATTGAAATGCCTTGTGTGCCAAGGACTGCTAGCATGGTCTATGAAAAGGAGAAAAATTATTGTTCAGTCTCACACCAAATAATCCTATTTTTAAAGGGAGCAACAGCCAGCGAGATGAAGTATCGTGCTAAAACGTGTAGTCTTGTGAAAGGATCTGAGTGTGTGTTAAACAGTGAATGGAAGCATAAACGCAAGTCTACAGATCACTCTTGAATAAAATTTCAAGGTTCAAGCGTCATTGCTATTCTCTTCTGAATAGAATTACATTTCCACTTTTGTTCCATTTGTCTCCATGTGTTCAAAACCCAACACAACATTCTTTTTTCTGCATTCCTGGATTTTGTTAATGTTGTTGGGGGGATTTTCACCCAGTGTCATGTTGCTAGAGTGTGGGGAGAAGGAAAAGATAGTTATCAAAAATTAACCCTATGTGTGCTAGCACAGTAGTAAAATATTACCATTATGATTGTTTGTATGACAGCATACGCTAGTTTTATTTGGGGTATAGGAAGGCATAAGGAGCAAAGAGGGAAGAAATGGCCTGGTTGCCAGTCAGCTGGATTTGGTGATGAGAGCAGCAGGTGTTAGGAGAGAAAATTAAGGTGTGAAGTTTAAATAATGGTGACATTTTCTATAAGGATGGATAATTGTATTCGAAAAACACCTCTCATGTTCAGCAGAGAGCAATTCAGTGCCTGAAAAGCTTACAGAAGTGTGGAATCTGACAAACTAAATCCAAGGGACAAAATGCCAATTAGCTCCAGCTTTGCTTTACATAGTGGAGACTGTCATCCAATGATAGTCAATGGTTCTGATGTCCTGTGCAGACAAGGTACAGGTGCCGATTGATGAATTGCCCACCATATCTCCTCAAGCAAGCCTGTCACATATATTTTCAAAGGGATATTTCCTCCAGAATTTAAGCTGCAGGTATTATAGTTAAGATCATGCACCACAACTTCTGTTTACAGGTTGGCTTTGTCTCAGCCAGCTAGTTATGTTGTAACATGGGTCTCAAACAAAACAAAACTGTAAATGCAGCTAAGGCGATGATGGGAATAATTTACAAACTGGAAAATAAATAAATATAGGCTCTATTTCCATTTGACCCAAATCAGTTTATTTTATTAGATCACAGTAGCTAGATTAAAACCTGATACTTAGATGACAAACCCATCCCCTCTGACTGTCCACGTGACTCTCAACAACTGCAGCTCTAATAGCAATTAGACCCCAAAATGATGTTGAGCAAAATCCCTTACAAAAAGTGCCTGTGATTTCCCCTATTCACTATTTTTGCTGCAAATAAGGTTGAATTAGTGTCCATCCTTCCAATTATAATTCATGATTCACGGAGGCTGAAAAGTTATTTCCTTTCATGGCTTTCTCATTAATTATGCTTACAGACACATACCAAAGTGAAGAGGGAGTATGGAACTAGCAGCTTGTTCTTGGCAAACAGATATGTTTCTCACTCGCTTTTTTTCTTTTCATCTCTTAGCAGAAATTATTATTATAGCAGGAGAACTAACTAAACAATAAATAGAATGAGGAATACCTGTGGCACCTTAGAGACTAACCAGTTTATTTCAGCATAAGATTTTGTGGGCTATAGCCCAATTCATCGGATGCACAGAATGGAACACACAGAAGTAAGATACATTTATATACACAGAAAGCAAAAAAAGTTGTAAATTACCATACCAATTCTAAGAGGCTGTTTAATTTGGATGGGCCATTATCAGCAGGAGAAAAAAACCCTTTTGTAGTGAAAATTTAGTGGATCTGTGTCTGACAGATCTGTGTCTAACTAAACAATGTTTTTCTCAGCGGATACTCGGTAAAAGTTCATGTAATGTCCTTACCTAGGTTTGATGATGCATTACAGGAGCTAATGATGAGCAAGACTAACTGTGACTCTTACCTTGTGATCATTAAGTTATTGGTTCATTTATTCTATTCTCTGGAATAACGGTAGGAATGTACCACCAAACCATAGCCACTGTTCCTCATGACATCTAGAATCACTGTTTCTCATTATAACCATATGATAGTTTCTCATGAAACTAAATGAATGATTGGGCAACAAAATGGCAAATGAAATTTAATGTGGATAAATGTAAAGTAATGCACTTTGGAAAAAATAACCCCAATAATACATACAATATGATGGGGGCTAATTTAGCTACAACTAATCAGGAAAAATATATTGGAGTCATTGTGGATAGTTCTCTGAAGATGTCCATGCAGTGTGCAGCGGCAGTCAAAAAAGCAAACAGGATGTTAGGAATCATTAAAAAAGGGATAGAAAATAAGATGGAGAGTATCTTATTGCCCTTATACAAATCCATGGTGTGCCCAAATCTTGAATGCTGTGTACAAATGTGGTCTCCTCATCGCAAAAAGGATATACTGGCATTAGAAAAGGTTCAGAGAAGGGCAACTAAAATGATTAGGGGATTGGAACGGGTCCCATATGAGGAGAGATCAAAGAGGCTAGGACTTTTTAGCTTGGAAAAGAGGAGACTAAGGGGGGATATAATAGAGGTATATAAAATTATGAGTGGCGTGGAGAAAGTGAATAAGGAAAAATTATTTACTTGTTCCCATAATAGAAGAACTAGGGGCCACCCATTGAAATTAGTGGGCAGCAGGTTTAAAACAAATAAAAGGAAGTTCTTCTTCACACAGCGTACAGTCAACCTGTGGAACTCCTTGCCTGAGGAGGTGTTGCAAAAACTGCTTATTTCCTTTGGAGTTCAGTCCAATATACCTCAAAGGACAGGCATAACTCAGTAGACTTCTGGAAAAACAAGATTTATTGCAAGCAATAAGGAGTCAGAGGGGGTTATCACCCAAACAACTGGCTCACCTCAATACATGTGTGAAGACATTTTATACCCCGTGTTGATAAGGGAGGGGGACTTTCAATCCACTTACACAGGTGGGAACACTTAATGGCTATTACATCCATTGTTGGTATTAATCTATTTCATTTACCTGTCTGGTAAGCAGGAGGTTCAAAACACTTAGGGGTACTCAGACACTATGACGCCTGCACAGCTGTGACAGGGTGAATGCAAGTTTAAAATGCATGTTAAACTAGGGGTCAATAGTACATATACAGGGAGTGAGATTATAAGTCTAAGGTCATTTTAAAATCATACTACAACATTCTAAGTTACATTTTCCTAACAATCATTTTCTTAACAGAGGCTGCGAAGGCTAGGACTATAACAGGGTTTAAAAGAGAACTGGATAAATTCATGGAGGTTAAGTCCATTAATGGGTATTAGCCAGGCTGGGTAAGGAATGGTGTCCCTAGCCTCTGTTTGTCAGATGTGGGTGATGGATGGCAGGAGAGAGATCACTTGATCTTTACCTGTAAGGTTCACTCACTCCGGGGCATTTGGCATTGGCCACTGTCGGTAGACAGGATACTGGGCTAGATGGACCTTTGGTCTGACCCAGTACAGCCTTTCTTATGTTCTTGTGTTCTTTTAGGCACGAATGTAATTTCACTGTCTTTACTGGACCACTGTTAGTTGAACTTTCTTTTAGTTTGAGCAGTACTGACTGTTTTAGGTCATTCCAATGTTTCCTTCAGAAAAATTAAGAAAATCATAGATCACGGTTGAAAGGGACCTCAGGAGATCATCTAGTCCAACCCCCTGCTCAAAGCAGGACCAATCCCCAGGTAAATCAAATCTAATGTAGAGTATTTGAAAACACAAGGGGCCTAGATTAAGCAGGGCACTTAAGCGCATGCCTAATTTTCAGCACCCGGGTTGTACTCTTGAAGACAATGAGTGCTAAAAGGTAGGCACCTGCGTAAGTGCCCTGCTGAATCTGGGAGTTTTACCTGAGTGTGAAATGGGTGTAAAACACTGGCGTTCTGCTCTGGTAACATTTGACACCCCCTTTGCACTGATGTAAATGACAACATAAGGTGCCAGGCAATGGAGCATCAAGCCAGAAGTATAATTTTTCTCATGATTGTTTATCTGTCACATACATCCAATTTCTGAGGTCAAAAATTGTGAATAAAATCATACAAATCATTCTGAAGCCTGTGCGTTGTTAGTTTTAAAGTACTGATTCATGTTACCTAAGCCTAGCGCATGTAAGCATTCCCATGGCTAATAGACCTCAAAATAAGAACAATGGCCCTGCTTATCCTTTCATTAGTAGAATTTATCTATATTAAAATAGCACCAAGATTAGGGTCCCATTGTGCTAGGCACTTTGCAAACACAGAGTTAAGAGACAGTTCGTACTCCAAGCAGCTTACACTCAACAGCCATGCACGCTTAACTTCAAGCATCTGACCTAAGTTCCCATTGACTTCAATGGGACATCTTATGTGACTTGCAGGATCAGAGCCTAAATCTGACGTAGATACCAAGTTCACACCAGTATAATTCTACTGACTTCAGTGCAATTGCTCTTAATTCACATCAAAGAAAGACGTAAATCCAGCCCAATATCTCTGCTGCATATGAACAACATTAAACACCTGGTTTGGATCAAATACTGTTGCTGTTTTCCTTGTCATTTTGTTGCAAATGTTGGGTTTCTTTATATTCGTTAATGTAATGAACAGTTCTACTGCCTTTCAAATAACAATTATTTAAAAATAAATAAGTAAAATATATATTCTTAATTGATTGCATTCACATGCTTTCAAATGTTCTAATGCTAACATAACATAAAAATGGCCCTACTGGGTCAGACCAAAGGTCCATCCTGTCTTCTGACAGTGGCCAGTGCCAGGTGCCCCAGAGGGAATGAACAGAACAGACACTCCTCAAGTGATCCACCCCTATTGCTCATTCCCAGCTTCTGGTAAACAGAGGCTAGGGACACTATTCCTGCCCATCCTGGCTCATAGCCACTGATGGACCTATCCTCCATGAACTTATCTAATTCTTTCTTGAACTCAGTTACAGTCTTAGCCTTCACATCATCCTCTGGCAAGGAGTTCCACAGATTGACTGTGGATTGTGTGAAGAAATACTTCCTTTTATTTGTTTTAAACCTGTGGCCTATTAATTTCATTTGGTGACCCCTAGGTCTTGTTTTATGAGAAGTAGTAAACAACACTTCCTTATCTACTTTCTCTACACCAACCATGATTTTATAGACCTCAATCATACCTCCCCTTCACCGTCTCTTTTCCAAGCTGAAAAGTCCCAGCTTTATTAATCTCTCCTCATACAAAAGCCATTCCATACCTCTAATCATTTTTGTTGCCTTTTTCTGAACCTTTACCAATTCCAATATATCTTTTTTGTGATCTGGCAACCCCATCTGCATATAGTATTCAAGTTTGGGCGCACCATTATATAGAGGAAACATGATATTTTCTGTCCTATTATCTAGCCCTTCCTTAATTATTCTCAGCATTCTGAGGGGTTTTTGTTTTGTTTTGTTTTTTGACTGCTGCTGCACTTTGAGTGGATGTTTTCAGAGAACTATTCACAATGACGCCAAGATCTCTTTCTTGAGTGCTAACAGCTAATTTAGACCCTCATCATTTTATATGTATATGATAGATAAAGCCAATAAATAATAACCAGAGTTAATCCCTGAAATTGTTTTTAATGTTATCTTAATTAATTGTGTCAGTGCTTTGAGATCATTAGAACAAAGGCATATTTTTATTATTATTATTTTGAACATAAAAAGCTCAATAACCCAAATATTTAATGTTTAAAATAAACTGCTCTGCCTTGAAATAAACTCTTTGGAGCAGAGCACATCTTTTATTCTAGGTTTGTAAAGCACTGCGAACATTTGTAGCTCTATGTAAATGAATTAGAATTAATAATATTACAAATTATAATAAAAATTATTAGCACTCATTCCAAAATGCAGTGACATTGGTATTCAGCTGTCAGAGGGAAGGAGCAGAATTACTTTTCATCCTACAACAGTGTAAATTTTCTAAAAGAGCAATTATAATCTACTGGGTAAATAATGCTCATCTGATAAATTTACAACTATGCATTTAGTGACACAATGTACCACAGTAGCCTCTTCAGAATCTTTGAGATCCACAGCATCAAGCTAGTGTGGCAAGAATCTGTACATCTCTGGGAGCTATGAAACTTCATGGTTTGGGCATGAGCCAACCTCTAACTGCCACCCCCACTTGGGAATCCCCATCAGTGCACTGGAATTTCTTTTATTTTCACTTTCCTCTAACTGAGGCAGAGCTGGGCAGGAGGGGAGTCAGTCCACAGAGTCAGTCCAATGCGTGGAGACATCCCCATCCGGGGAGCTGCAGGGTCATGCTGGCCACATCCAGGGGTGGCACAGTACAGAGGGAGGGAGGCAGCGTGAGCAGGGAGCTGTCTTAGCCCTGCTGCAGGCACATCTCTGTGCTCCCTTGGGGGTGAGGGGCAGCGGGGTCTCCATGAACTGCCTGGGGCACACAGAGACGTGTCAGCAGCCAGCCGCTTCCTGGACCAGCGTAGGGACGCTGGCCATGGAATGCAGGCAGCCTGCCTGACTGAGCCCTGCTGCACTACTGGCTGGGACTCGGGGGCAGGTTGTCAAATGAGATGTGTCCTGCATTTTGGGGGCCTCCTGTCACTGGGGCCCTCATGCCACTGCGCTGTTTGTTTCCTGGTAAATCCACCTCTGGGTATTGTACAATAAACTGCACCTAAAAGCACTTAACAGAAATGACTGAGGGTTTCATAATTTTTGACAATACAAGAAAGTAAAGGACTCGTGATGCAGACATCTCTTATCAGTATGTGATTTTAGGTACAATACATCCTTCAGTGCTTTACCACAACAAAGAGGAAAAGCAAGAACAGCAGAGACCCCAAAGCTGTATGGGATATTTACATATAGTAAGTTATATAATACTGCACAACAGGCTGTCACAGCTCCAAAGTGCATAACTTCAAGATTTATAGAAAAACTGTGTTTAAACAAATTCCCTATAAAGGTGTTTGTAGTAGTGCCTGCTATTTGGCTATCACAGGTTCATCAGCAGATGCTCTTTAATAACCCATTATTTTGATGCACTTACAATGTAGCTTTAAAATTTCAACCCTCCTTGACATAAAAGGTCTCAACCCTGGAGGATTTTTTTTTTTAAAAAAAACATATCACCTTAAATGCCATTTTTCTTTTGGCAAGCCAGCACAGTGCATTAATAATGGCTCATTTCCAAGAGCACGAGGCGCATCATCAGCAAGGGAAGATGCTAAAAAGAGGTGAGCAGGGAAGGAGAATAAGAGAAAGTAATAAATGGGATCAGGGAGCAAAACAAATTGTTCTTTGTTACTATTTTATAAATGGGAACATGCTCCAGAACTGTGCATAGTTGTAATTTCATCTCAAAGTTCTAGTGAAGCTGAGAAGAAAACCACACACATACTGCTCCCATCATTCATGGTGTCTCTGCAGAACAGTAGCCTTATCATGTATGGTTAGGTGTACAGAATCCGGTATATTACATTGGTAAACGGCATGACAAAGGGTCTGGTTCTGCTCTCACACAGTGCAGATCAGGAATAACTGCCCTGAAGTCAACGGCGTTACACTGGTGAAAAACTGATCCATACCTGAGCTCAGTATCAGGACCAAAGTATTTTGGATCTTTTCCTCTATGTTAAGGGTTGTTCAGCATTTGTTATTTTAATTCACTATAATTTAGTTTGGTAGGGTCTGATTGGTCAAAAAACAGGATCTAGTTGGATTTATTCACTGATATACTTAATTGACTCAGAAGGTGGTTGCATTTCATCTGTAAGTGAAGAGGTTGATTTTTTTATCTATATCTCTAATCTCTATATATATGCCCCAGTCCTGCAAAAACATGCAATGTTTATAACCAATTGAACATTTCCCTTACCTTCATAGCCACCTCTCTCAGATAGCCAATCTTGATGTGGAGATTGAACATAGGATCCATTGTGCCAGTGTATCCGTTGGAAAGTTGCTTTGTTGTGTCTTTATTGACAGAGATCTGCAGATGGAAACTAAGATCCTGGTCTACAATGCAGTAGTCATCCCCACTTCATGCGTTCGAGACATGGGTGACATACTAAAGTCATCTTAAGTGTCTGGAGTGGTACCAACAGTGCTATCTTAGGAAGATTCTCTCTATCATATGGGTAGACCATCACATCAGTGCCAGTGTTCTCTCTGCAATTAACATCACCAGTGTTGAGGCGAAGGTTATAAAACATCAGCTTCATACAATGGGCTGGCCAGTGTAAGAGGATGGCTGATACTCATCTTCTAAAGCAAATCCTCTTTTCTCAACTTAGTCATGGTAAGAGAATTCGCAGTGGACAGAGGAAACACTACAAGGACACCCTGAAAGTATATTTTAAGATGGGAGGCATTGACCTCATGAACTGGGAAGAGCTGGCTGGCAATAGACTTGTTTCAGAAAAGGAAAGAGAGAGCAGAGGAGGAAAGAAGGTATACAGCATACTGGCCAGCAGTTGTTCTCTATCCAAGCAACTACCTGTCACATATGTGGAAAAACCTATAGAGCATGGATTAGACTCCTCAGCCATATTATGTTTCATCAATGACTCTTCCCCATGGCAGACATCATCCTTGTATCAAGGTATAGATGCTGCCAATGACCACCTTACTTTGATAAATTGAAGAGCCCATTATCAAATGTGTTCCTATGTACTTATTTACACTGTAATCCAGTAATCCCTTAACCTTCTCTTTGTTCAAATAAATAGATTGAGTTCCTGAGTCTATCACTGTAAAATATGTTTTCTAAACCTTTATTCATTCTCTGATTCTTCTCTGAACCCTCTCCAATTTCTCAATATCCTTCTTGAATTGTTGACACCAGAACTGGACACAGTATTCCAGCAACGGTCACAACAGTGCCAAATACTGAGATAAAAGTACCTCTCTACTCCTACTTGAGATTGCCCTGTTTATATATTCAAGGATCACATCAGTTCTTTTGGCCACAATATCATACTAGGAGCTCATGTTCAGCTGATTATTGACCACAACCCCCCAAAGCTTTTCCAGAGTCACTGCTTTTCAAGCTAGAGTGCTCTATCCTATAAGGGTTGGATACATTCTTTGTTCCTAGATATATACATTTACAATTAACCATACTAAAACATATATTGTTTGCTTGCACCAGGCAATATAGATTGCTCTGTATCAGTGGCCTGTTCTCTTCATTATTTACCACTCCTCCAACTTTTGAGTCATCTGCAAACTTTGATCCTGCTGACAACCAGGGTCTGTCAGTATTACACAGTCTGAGGGCACTGGAACATATTGGTCTGATGACCCTCTGTGGCTCACACTTATTCCATGGTTTCCTGCAAAGGATCATGCAAGTGATCAAATGCAGTATGGACATATTGAAAAGACAATCATTTTGGGGTACATATTTAAACCTTAATAAACTCTTCCCCCATGCAGTATCAAAATAGATCATAAGCCTTTGCTGGACATTCTTAAATAAAACTATTTGGCTGAATCTCTGCCTTAAAAAAGAAAAAGGAAAAGGTTCCCCTATCAGACAGAGAATTGGACTTTGAGAAATGAGTCCACGTTGCATGTTGGCTGTGGCACAGACGATACCCAAATCTATCACCCAATCACAAAAAAGTATGGCAGTTCAAAAGACAGAAAACATCAATCCAGATCTTGCAAAATAGGTGAGACACATAGGACAGAACTGCTTTGTGATTTTCATATGTGATTGGCAATAACCCTGACTGAAAGAAGCTGATTGTTGAAACAACATCACAGACCACCATGGTCTTTCTCAGCAAAGCTGCTACTGAAAATTGACAAGGGATGCTAATGCATAAAGGAGTGTGATACAGCGATTCATCATCTCACCTTTAATAAAAAAATGTGAGCTCATGAAAGAGAAATCAGATCTGATGACTAAACATCCTCAGTCTTACTAATTTGATTGAATATAATCCACAAGATAAACTAGATACACAAAGGTTTAGGCTCCTAACTTCCATTGAAACCAACAGAAATCAAAAAGTTAGGCACCTACATACCTCTGAGGATCTGAGCCTGAATTTCCAGCAAATAAAAATACTTCAAAATTGATAAGACTCCAGGGAATGAGCATATATCTCAAAATCTTCATACCCAATTTTGTACAAGTTACACAACCATTTAAAGAGTAACTCCAGCTGGTCTGGCATGATACAGTGAAAAGAAGCAGGAGATTGCTGTAGAAGATGCCTCATGATATGGCCCACGGTCATCTCTTTTGCAGCTTCAAGAAAACAGATTTGTTTTCATTTCCTGAGTACAACAGAAGCGGAGCCATGGTGTGTGCATATTGTGAAATAAGGCAGTTATGGGCATTCTAATGTGTTTAGCCTTGCTGTGTGTATATGGAGTTCATGACCAAAACACAGCACAAGCCTTGCTTGGCCCTTCTTGGATCAAAATGCTTGAATGGAAAGACATTCTCATAAGTAAACAAGGGAAATGTGGCCTACATGAAATTACTATAAGGTGGGTGCACAACTGGTTGAAAGTATGTATTCAAATGGTTTGCTGTCAAACTGGGTGGGCATATCTAATGGGATCCTGCATAGATTAGTCCTGGGTCCAGTTCTATTCAGTATTTTCATTAATTACTTGGATAATGGAGTGGATAGTATGCTTATATAAATTTGAAGAGGATGCCAATCTGGGAGGGTTGCAATCACTCTGGAGGATATGATTAGAATTCAAAATGACCTTGACAAACTGGAGGATTGATCTGAATTCGACATGATGACATTCAATAAAGACAAGTGCAAAATCCTCCATTTAGGAAGGAAAAATCAAATGCAACATTACAAAATGGGGAACAAGTGGCTAGACAGAGGTTCTGCTGAAAAGCGATCTGGGAGTTATAGAGGATCACAAATTGAATACGAGTCAACAAGGTGATGCAGTTCCAGAAAAGGCTAACATCATTCTGGCATGTAATAACAGGGGTGCTGTCTTAAGACATGGGAGTAATCGTCCTATTCTCCTCCCACATTTATTGGCATGCCAATGTATTCAGCATTACTGGATGGGTATAGAACTCACTGTCAAAACCAGAGCAGATGACTTCCTTGGCCTTTCTTGGATTGGAATCCCTGCATGAACTTCCAGATTTTGCATCAGACTTTACTTACAGTAGCACCCACCAATGCCAAAAAATGCTGGCAATAGTAATTTCTAAAGCTCCACTCACACAGACTTTGCTAAAGGAGACCCAGGAGGTTGAGAATTTGTCTGTGTGTATTTTGACTCTGTTACAGAGAATATTCCAAAATCCTACAGGAAAGATCAATACCACAAACTTTGTGAGCACAGGCAATGTCAACAATTCACAAAGGACACAGAAGCAAAGGCCATGCAATGGCTCTTTGGCCAGTGTGGCAGATTGGAGTCAGCCCACAAATGCAAGAATGATGGGAAATTGCAACATATGCCACATATTGAAGTCTTATCTTCCAGAAGTAATGATGCCCACTTCAATTTATAGAGACGTTCCAGCATGTGGCAAGAGACCTACTCATCTTGAACAAGAACACTGTAACAGAGTTCTTCTCTTCATCTACTGAAGTGGTCAATTTGGAGAAAACAACATGCTGTATAATTCATCGACTAAAGTCCATAAACAGTCGTCAGTTGCCTGCTACCGCCTTTAATGGTTTTCCAATAGATTGGTTTTAAAAACATGATCAGCTTTCTTCAGTGATACACGGCAGTGGAAAGAGTCTGTGGAATTTTAAACTGCCTAAAAATGTCAGGAAAACAAAACAAAAACAAAAAGTATACAACTATACTCGCAACTCTTTGGTGCATGAAATTTGAGCAGCAGAACTCTTAATAATAAAGTGATTTGGGCCCTATTGCCTGTAGTTTAATGAAACTAAAAACTGACAGGCTCCTGAGACCATGGGTTGTGAATGCATCCAGTTATTATACAAACCACGGGGCTCTAGAGCCCCAGTCAAAAAGATTTCCAGAGTGTCACAGAAGAAGTTTCAAATTTCAGAAAAAAATGAAGAGCTTTCCAGCTGTGTGAACTCCTTCCTTAAATGACATGGCAGAACGTCCTCAAGCACTGTGGAAGAGGAGAGAGGAATGGTCAGATGGACAACGTAAAGTGATGCCAAACTAATTTTTTGTTCAATATTTTGAAAAGAGTAAAGAATTGTTAAATGTCAGTGGAGTAATGCTGAGAGTTCTTCAGCAGTTATTCTTTATTTCCATTGTGGTAGCACCAGTGGGTCAGAGCCGCACTTTTATTAAGCACTGTTCAAACAAACAACAAAAATGGCTCCTGCCTCAGAAAGCTTACAATTTTGATTGTATATTACATAATATACCATATCGCAATGGACCTTAAGAGACAAAATACATTTGGAATGCGATCATTTTATTTTTTTTTCATATTAGGACCCTGTTATTTGTTAACTCTGACAAATATGGATCAAGGATGCTATGTTAAAAAACCCAAGAAACAGAAGCTCAAGGTGACTGCACAAATTGAATGTTATTAGACTAAGAAGATGTACAGCTATGACTTCATTACAAAAAAAGTGTTCAGATGGCAGAACACACAAGGTGCCTTCTTCCCCCTAAGTGTGGGAGGTGAACTCACACAGATGTACTTTTGAACCCTGGGTCCTCACTGACCACGGACAACCACTATGAGTGGGGTATGGTGGTGGAGCAGAGGGTCACAGAAAAGGAACTTTTGGTTATAGAACGCCAGAACATGTGGTAGAAGACACTATCCCACGCCCTCTGGGGTGAGTGTCCTGCTCACAGTTTTATGATTATGAATCCTGCTTGCAGCATTTTCTCTAATTAATACTGGGTGATTTCCCTCCTTTCATTAAAAGTTTCTTTACTATACTCAGACTCTGTGCTCGCAAGAGGGGAAGTATTGCCTCTTAGCAAAGGTGGTGTGGAATTTTCCCGGGTTATTGAATCCAGTCCTGGTTGCTGCCAGCTCCACCAGGCAGAAAGGTTACAAAAGGGAAGGGAAAGGTCCGCCTTAAATTCCCCATCGGTGTATAGAAGACCAGCCTTTCTGCACGGGCACATTTAAGAGGCTATCATAGATGTAGTTTAACTTCTGTATTTGGAGGGCAGGGCCTATGGCCACCAGCCACCACTCTCTAACTACCCAGCTCTGAAGGCAGCAGCAGTGCAGAACTTTGGAGCTGGGCGTCTAGAAAGCAATGGCTGCTGGCCGGGGCATTCATGGTGGTGTAGGGAAACTATTTTTAAAATCCCACTCCAGTCCTGCAGTAACCACTCCCACCCGCTCTTGCACTGTTTCTTGAATTTGTATCTCACTCCCACTATTATGGCAGTGAGACTGGCAGGATCCCGGTTCCAATCCCACTGCAGGGCTCTACCTCACATTAGGAATCATTGGTGGGTAGAAAATAGTTTTTAATCTGAATTGTAAACTACTGAAAAAAAAATTGATGTATACAGTTAGGGAGGCAGTGTCCCAACATCACCCCCCCACAACTCAGTATCCACCCCTCGAGGCTACAGTGTACATTTAGATACCCTGGGCCATATCCTTAGCTGGTGAAATCTCTGGAGCTACATTCATTTATAACAGCACAGGATCTAGCTCGTCATCTCGGGATAAGTATGCTATTACCTCCTCTCCATCTGTCTTCCTGTTCGTAGGTCAGATGCTACTCTCCAGTAATACGAAAGAGCCTCCATTATCAAAAGCTTTATTAATTATGTTCTCCATAAAACAACATTCAGGAATGGGGTGGGGGCTTCATTTGCTTTGTACTGATTTGTTGCAACAAAACACAAGAATATAAATTTGTTTCCAATGCCTTAAATTTCTTCCTCATCCCTATTCCTAGAACATATTAGCCAGGGACCAAAGGAAATCTATTATTTATAAGTTTTATGTGCAGCATGATATTTAGCAATAAACAGGATCCATCAGATGTTTCCACAGCATAGGGATAAGGATATGTTTAGCTATTTTACACTCTAGGTAAATACCAGGATTAACTTTATGCTTTAGCTATTGGATGTTTGTTTATTGTTTGTGGTTCAGCCCCCGGGGGGGAGGGAGGAGTGCTAATAAAGATTATTGGTGCCAAAAAAGAACATATGAGTATTCAAGCACCTTCATGACTTTCAGGAAGCAAATCTCAGCACTCATAGAGAAAAGGGCTAACGATTGCTGGGGTCTAAATTATGGGCTAGTCGCCCCACCAAATATTAGACTGTCTCTGTTCCAGTTCATATTCTATAAATATTAATGCTGTGTGCTGGCCTGGTAATTCTTCTCTGTTTAACTTACTTATGTGCTTATTATTTTTATTATAAAACATTTATATAGTGCTGTAAATGGCACTTCCCAAACAGAGAGAAAGCCACATTCCCTGCCCTGAAGCGCTCCCCATGTAAATAAGAGAAGACAAATGCAACGCAAAGTAAGGGCAACAGTCCAGCAGAGCACGGAAGAAGGACTTATTAGTGGCCAGTGAAAAGGAAGAGGCATAAGCTTAGGTATTTCACAGCACACTGATCAATAAGGAATAAGGAGTATGTAACTAGGGTTGAGGGGGGGAGAAGTTAGCAGTATGCTTTCATGCTCCACCCACAGAATAAGCTCCACCCCTGCCAATCCCCAAATGGAGATGCCAGTCAATGCTGATTGTGCAAGATGCTCAAAATATGATTGTGCTGCCCTTCTGGGCTCCTTGATGTTGGCACTACCTTGGAAGGGCTTGAATCTGACCATGGACTCCACTAGGTTCCTTGGGCCAGATTCACAAAGGTATAGGTGCAGATAGGCTCCTAGCAGGATTTACAAAAGCAGAAGTGCCTAGCCCGCATTTGCTTCCATTAGGAGTTAAGTGCTTTCGAAACTCACACAGGTACCTTTGAAAATCCCATTAGATACCTATGTTTGGGTGCCTAAATACCTTTGTGAATACAGACCCTGCATCAGCTGCAATATGGAGAGTTGCTTAATTTAATATTGTTTCTTTAAATAAGTTTACAGCAGTGAGAACAGGTTGCTGCTCTGAGCAGAGCTGGGACAGGGGAAGTTGTTGTGGGGAAAGCTCTTCCTAGCTAGCTCGTAAGGAGCCTGGAAACTAAGAAACTGCTAGAAAACAGCTTGTGTCTTGTGCACATGTAGCTGAGAGAGACAGAAAGAACAGTTAATGGTTCCCTCAATGCAAAGCCTCATTTCCTGTGTGGCAACATGTCCCCCCTGCCCCAAGTCCTGCAAAGCATCCTCCATGGAGCTGGGAACCCTCAGATGACAGGGATAAGTCAGAGGCAGGAAGGGGTGGGCAGAGAACAGCCAACACACGTTGTCCTTTGTTATGTTCACAGCACAAACCCAGAGATCAAAACTAACACTCTTGCTGGAAGGTTGCAGCGGAACTAGTTTATGTCTCTGAATTCAGAACAATAAAAATAAGAGAAGAATCGAGAGACAGAGAGAGAGAAGTGGCTGCTCCCTAGGCAGTGAGACACAACTTACCCCATTTTGCTTTAAGCTGCATCTTTTCAGACTGACTTTAATCCTATGATTTCCTGTAGAGCTCACAAACTTTCAGACAGCACCAGGAACCTGCCCCTCTTTGCTCTTCAAGTGCCAACACAGTCCTCAACAGACCACAGGCCTATTCACCCCGTCCCCACAAAGTCCTGTGAAAAACCCAGTGGAAAATTAATGCAAAAAGGAGTTAACTTTTCTGTGACCCCAGCAGTGCTGAGGAAATCCATTTTAAAGGGAGATCATGAGGTCAGTAATAACTGTGGGATGCTTTATCCTATTTGAAGGCACAGAATTTCATATTTTGAGATGGCATAAAACTTTGGATGTTAGCGCTAGTGGTATTTTAGAAATAACTTTTAAATTGCGATGTATGGAGGTTTAAGAGTTTGTGACTGTGGGCCTGATGGCAATTTAATCCAAGGACACTAGGGCTGCAAAGGGCTCCCTGCAGTAACCCTCCTGCCCTTCTATTATTGCAGGGACAAAGTGCGGGGTTGGAGACTGTGGTCCTGTGGGGCAGAGCAGAGACCCCCTATTCCAGACCCTTAAAGGAACAGTGTCCTGAGTTCCTCCCAATCCATTCCTAATTTCCTAAATCTGCTTCTATTCATCCACCAACAGACAATTTGCTGGGCCTTTGTTCACTACAGCTCCCTTGAAAGGGGTCTGCTGAACCATTTAAGCTTAAAGGGACCAGGACACCCTGTTACACCCCATTTTACAAATAGATAACAGAGAGAGAGATTGAGTGACTTGCCCAAAGTTAGACAGTAAATTTGTAGGAAAGAAAAAAAAAATTATGTAGACCTCCCGAGTCCCAGTCCAGTGCTGCAGACATAGGACTACCGTTCTTCTCATAGGATTTGACCCTGTGTGTGGTTACTGCACCATTAGCTGACAATTGACATAGACAAGGCAGTTAGACCGGGAGGGGAAATAGAGGCACAGATGCTTGCTCAAGGTCACCCAATAGGCTTGTGGCAGTAACAGAACCCAGGTTTCAAAATGCCCAGGCCAGCATCCTAGCCACTAGACTATTCCACCTCTCTCCCATGACAACTCTGGTTAAGTTAAACTTTCTGTTAATTGAGACATTTCTACTGCAAACTAGTGAATTAGGTTTGCATTCTCTCTCCATGATTACTGTGGGGAGGGGCGGAATCCAGTGGTCACTGAGTAAGACTTCACTACAGCCTTTGATATTAATGCTCCATCTTCATTGTCCAGGACATAATCCAGTAAGGAGTGGCCAGTTTAAATGTTCTGATATGTTGAGTCAAGGTTAGATAGGTTTGCCAGGTTCCATTCTTTTTGAATTACTAGTCATATTGTTTTATACACTGAATTAAAATCAAGCCAAATACTTACAATATGAGTGGCTACGTAGACACGTCTCGCTGAACTTAGGGATTTGTAACATGCTTAGTTCCAACACAGGGGTAGCTTTGTATCAGCTGATTGAAAAGTGGATTTCCAAGGCATCTAAGAGCACAGGAACCAATACCTCTGCCAAAATTTGCCTTTTCCTGCCTTTTATTATTGCTATACTTTTATCATCCTCCAACCAGTTAAGAGCTTAGAAATCAGAAGTAGGTTCCATGGGAATCAGCCTATTCAGTCTAATCAAATATCCACTTTGTTTCAGTGATATGAGATACAAAAAGATGACGGAAGTGCAATTAGCAGGGAGAATGACTAATTCTCCTATAGGGAAGCATGTTAGCTAATTTTCAAATTGTTTCCCTCTTTAGTTGTAGGGGAACACATCTTCTGATGAGTGATAAGAAAAAGAGGATCTTTCAAGGGGAAAAACCCCAAAACATCCTGGACCTTTCATTCACCACGTGTCCCGAACAACGAAAATGAATTACAGCTCTTCCAAAAAACAACAAGCAGCAGCAGCAGAAGAAGAGACATCCACAAAGCTGCACACTTTAAGTAGATGCTACATTTATTGCCTGATCACAAGTTAAACTGATGTTCCCTTCCATTCCTAAAATAACCAGGTAGCCAAGAACTATGGATAGGAGTGGAAGGAAAAAGAAAAGCTGGAAGAGAAGTGCATGATCTAATGCCCAATGAAGTCTAAGAAAAGGGTCCCCTTGACTTCTAAGGGCTTTGGATAAGGCCCAAAATTCTTGCTCATTATAAGTATTTTCAAAATAGAAGCTGTGAAGACTGAAGCAAAGAATTCATTTAGTTTCTCTGCAATGACTTAATCTTCTTTAAGTGCTTCTTTTGTATCTCAGTCATCCAGGGGCCTCATTGGCTGTTTAGGCTTCCTGCTTCTGATGTTCTTAAAAAACATCATTATTACCTTTTGAGTTTTTGGCTAGCTGTTCTTCACACTCCTTTTTGGCTTTTTTATTACATTTCTATGCTTAATTTGGCAGTGTTTATGGTCCTTTCTATTAGAGTTACCATTCGTCCGGATTCTCCTGGACATGTCCAGCTTTTTTGGTTAAAAATAGCGTGTGTGTGGGGGATTTATAAATATCTAAAAATGTCCGGGATTTCCCCCCTGCAGAACGTGGCAGCTGACAGGGTTGCTGGCTGGATTCAGCCACTCACATGGTGCTCCGGCAGCCAGAGCCCACCCCTTCCCCGCAGCTTCCGATCATTGGCCAGCTCCTCCCCTCCCCTCTTTCTCTCTCCCCTCCCCTGCCCCGCATTCCTAGATCATTGGCTGCCTTGGCCATTCGCAGATGCTTCTCCCTTGCTTACCAGCGTGGGGGTGGGGCCAGGGGGTTGTGCAGGGGAGCGTGGCAGCATGTCGGGCTCCGCGTGGAGCGTGACACGCTGTTTTGAGAGGCACAGTAAGGAGGTGGGGGGGGTTTGAAGGGGTTTCTGGAGGGGGCAGTCAAGGGACAGGGAGTGGGGGAGGTTGGATGGATCGGGGGTTCTGTCAGGGGACATGGGGGATAAGGGTCGAGGTAGTCAGAGGACTGTTAGCAGGTAGGTTCCTAGGGGGGCAGTTAGGGTTGGGAGATCCTCAGGAGGGGGCAGTCAGGGGACAAGGAGCTGCAGGGAGGCTTAGATAGGGGTAGGCTCCTGGGGAGCAGTTAGGGACAGGGGTCCCAGGAGGGGCAGTCAGGGGGCAAGAGGGGGTTGGGAGTTCTGAGGAGGGTGGGAAGTGGGAGGGAGTGGATAGGGGTGAGGCGGGGCTAGGGTTCCCCCCAACCGTGTCCTCTTTTTTGATTGCTGAAATGTGGTAACCCTACTTTCTATATACCTCACTAGGATTTGACTTCCCCTTTTTAAAAGATGCCTTTTTATCTCTCACTGCTTCTTTTGCATGACATCTGCCTAAAAAATCATCTTGCTCCAGAGGAAGCACTCACAGAATGGCTTGCTGACCTCAATATTAAGCTTACACTGTATATTTACCATTGTTCTTTCTTGTTGTTTTTCCTTAGTCTAAAATAAGGATCTCAGAGATTAAAGGTATAAAGTTGCTCTTTGGTTGGAAAATTTAACACCACCGGTATAACTGAAACGAGGATTTGGACCCCCACAATATTTGATGCTCAACTTGACTTTGTTTCTGAACTATGACTCTGTTGTATTTCAGAGTAAGGGGTCCACCTATATTTAATGTTAACTTAAATGTCTGTTAATCAGTTGTCACTGATAAGCTCTTTGGCGCATGGATTGTGATTATAGATGTTTGTACCAAACCTAACACAAGGATGTTCTGCTCCTGACTGAGACCTCTGGATACTACTTCAATCTATATAGTAACCAACAATGCATTTGACCATCTAACACTTTGCTATAGAGGCATTTTGGTTTTCAGTAGCAATTACAATTTTTTTTATTATAATTTGCTGGAGTCCAAGTCTAGAGAAGCCAGTTCATCAGAATAAAAAGTAACCTCATTATGTTCATGAACAGTTTGCATGGCACACTGTGAGCTTAACACAGCTTCTCAACAAAATAAACTCAATAAACTCAGTGACTAACTTTACTTTTCTGGCATTCAAGTCATACCAGTTGGCTAGATGGATAGGATGCATTTTGCTACTGTGTGCTTCCATTGCCAATGAAGCGGAAGTGACTCACTCTTGTGTGGGCTGACCAATGCAACTGAGTCTTCTAGAACTGAACCATTTCTTAATTGACTGCGACAAGACCATATCTCTCTTTTCCTATAATATTTTTAAAGGGCTTAAGGCCAAAATGTAGGTTCTTTTCCTTTACACGACCTTCTATTATTATATATTTAAAAAACAGAATAAAATAGCTTAGACTAGAAGTCACTTAAGACCAGAATATTGTAAGTAATATTTTATTCTATGCTGAATACCTAACACTAGAACTAACTGTTGCAGGGTACTCGGTGTCCCGTAGGAGTGAGGCACACATACAGCAGTTGAATAAAAGTAGTCAGTTTACTGAAGGCAAAAGTGGCACACCCGCAATGGGGGCTCCCTTCATTGCTGCCACTGAGACAGGGAAAGCCCGACGCACCAGAGCAATGCTCGGGATGAAGCCCACTGCACGTGGGAACACAGGCAAAAAAATAACGGGAACATTTGCATCTCATGCATACCTCATGAATAACTAATACCTTATTTCTATCTTGTTAGTATTACATAATGCAAGCAGGTGTCTCATCAGTTTTGCACAAGGCAAGCAGGCAATGAGAACCAGTTAACTCCGGCATGTGAAATATGTGATAACAGAGCAGCAACCAATAACAGCAGCATGAACTATAATACCCTTTCATTCTCTGGAGTTGTGGGTGGGGACGAGCACCCTTTCCTTCCCTGGAGTCGAAGGTGAGAGCGCCCTAGCACTCCGCCGTAACAATGTCTTCCGCACCCTTACACTAACCAGACAACTAGCATTGCTTCTTAATTAATCGTAAAGCTGGTCAAATATTATTCCTCAAATGTCTCAGGGCTTGTCTACATTGCCCCCAGGATAGACAGGCAGTGATTGATTTAGCAGGGGTTGATTTATCGCGTCTGGTCTAGATGCGATAAATTGACCGCTGAGCACTCTCCCGTTGACTCTGGTACTCCACTGGAGCAAGAGGTGCAGGTGGAGATGACAGGGGAGCATAAGCAACTCACCACAGTGAAGACACCACGATGAGTAGATCTAAGTACGTCGACTTCAGCTATGCTATTCACATAACTGAAGTTGCGTAACTTAGACCAATCCCATCCCCCTCCCAGTGTAGATCAGACCTTACAGAGGTCTTACTATTGGCTAGAAAAGTCATCAGGCATATGGATGTGAAACAACCAGATTTGTGTGGGTCATTTATGTGCCATGCATGGAGTGCCCTCAACTTCATGGAATAATTTATTTGTGAAGAAAGTTAACACCGGAGCTGGGTAGCAAAAATTAAATGATAATTTAAAAATGAAGTCTTCCTTATTATTAGAATATTCTATTCTATGGGAGTTGGACATGTTAAATAGCCAGTACAATTGTTTACAACCAATATCTCTGATTTATGTGATACTATCAACTGGAAAAAACCACTTAAATGAAACTTTTAACCCTTTCTCTGCTTAAACACCTTCTGTTCTGACATGTGGTAAGCACTAAACCTGGTACATGGAGTAGCATACAAGTGTCAGTCATGAACCACTGGACTCTTCAGACATCTATCTTCTTATGTCTTATTTTAAATCACTTATGCATCTTTTAGTTCTGTGTTTGTACAGTATCCAGCACAACTGAGGTGTAGTCCATGACTGGGGCTCCCAGATGCTACGAAATTTAAATAATAAATAATATCTCCCCCTTTTTGTGGGTTAGCTATGCCCATTGTTGCTCATCAGTTCTGTTGGCTGACTACTAAAATAATGTCTTACATTAATTGATAAGGTAGTTAGTTTGTGGAAAAGGAATCAGATGAGGTAGATAGACTTTTGAAGACTTGAATCAAGTTGATATATATTATTAATTGTACATTTTTAGGTACTTAATGGTATCTCTGCTGAAGAATAGAAGAGGCAGAACTTGTATCAGTTGTAGCACCCCTTTACATGCAGGAAATTTTTAGCTCCTGCAACTCAATAAATGAAACCCATACCACATATAAACATTTCATAGGAACCTGTGAAGTTATCCCTCATGGAAATGAATGTAAAAGTTCAATGGGACCACAAAGAGATTTGTAAGCAGGATATGTGGTGGGGAGGATGTTAGAAGAGCTGAAAATAAAATCTTAGAAAAATACTTGGATGTTACAGAATACCCTCCATTCACTTCTCATTTCCATGACATCATGGTACATAGTTTGGATATCAAAATGACAAGCATGGGAATAATCTGACCATTAAAGGCTCCTTAGCAGTGATTCTTGAAAATCACCTTCCCCCTTTAAAAGATAAGGGACAAGAGAAACATTAATCCAGTATAGCATAAGGAAAGAGATGCTTTCTGGCAAGTTTACTGTCTAGTAATGCCAGTGTCATTAATATACACCAGTATAATCACCAAGGGATTAAAATGTGCTGTGTCTTTAAGTATGTTTTCTGGCAGGCTGAGAGAGAGGCCACATGCTATCACTCTCATTCAAAATGACCCTTCTGCAATACATCTCTTCAGGACAAGCAGCATATATCTGGACTGACCTTTAGACCAAGTCAGTGATTCAGTAAAGGGAAGGGGTGAAGAAACATGCCTTCAGAGAAGAGCATGAGATTGGATCCCTAGGTTATTAGTAATTCATACAGAACCATAGATGTGTTTGGCATTTCAAATACAAACAACGATTCTCTGAAATTGGAAATGCTTCAGTCAAGGCCCTGATCCTTCCAGGAGTGCTGTGCAGATGGGCCCCTACATCTGCATGGAGCTTCTCATCAATTCAAGGCCTAAGTTCAACATAATGCAACAATGGTTAACAATAAAGGAAGGATGGGGGAAAGGGCATGGGCAGGGTGAAGGTAAAGACAGTGAAATGTCAGGAGACACATTTGTAGCTGCAGAGTCATCTTGTGTCTCACCAGTTCCTATTTTTAGTTAATACAGCAAAATTAGGGGCTGCAGTCAGGGAAAACGAGAACGAGCAGAGGTCAGCACTAATCAAATGAAGTGAGTTCTGATGCACGATTTGAAGGAGGAGTGTGAAAACTCGGGCCATGCAGAGTCAAGGAAAATGTTCCAGATAGAGGGGAAAGAAGGGGTGGCAGACAGCGTTCCTCTTGACCCTGTGTACTGTGCATCGTCCTCTCCTCCTGCACAGCCCACATCTTGCTTCACCTTCCACTTCTGATCTACACCCAAGCTCCTCTCTTACTCCATCCCCTAATTTAACTATTTTAGATTTTAAACCCCCACAGTGTATGCATTAGTCAGTGCATCTCATTAGCTTTGGATTCTCTAGGCTGCTATTCTGCATTAAGCAGCATTAACTTTCCACTTTTCAGTTCTTGTGGCAGGAAAAGTGTGGTGAGGGGGGGTGCAGGGCGCTGGCTCTTTATTGTGGCATTTGCTCTCTAGCTCCCTGGCTTTGGCCCCCATTACCAGGTAGTCAAGTAACTAAGAACCAGATCCTCCAAGGTATATAGGCAACTAACTCCCATTGATTTCAGGCCTAAATACTTTGGAGGATCTGGTTCTTAGTTACTTCCCCCAACCTTGCCAATGCTGCAAGTGGCACCAGAGTCCCATTGACTTCAATTCCAGGATCAGAACCTTAGATACCTCAGTGGTAGACACTGAATACGGTGACCAGATGTCACGATTTTATAGGGACAGTCCTGATTTTTGGGTCTTTTTCTTATATAGGCTCCTATTACCCCCCACTCCCATCCCGATTTTTCACACTTGCTGGCTGGTCACCCTAGCACTGTATAAAAAGAAAGAGAGAATGTGTTGAGTAACTAACATTGATTTTTTAAGAACTGCTTTGTAGTGTGTCAGAAAACGATTGGTCACTGTGCTGACAGAGCCACTTTGAAGTGATCTTGACTATCCCAGACTCAGCTTCCTCAGCCAAATTCTGCCCTCAGTTACACTCATGTAATCCTATGAACTTCATCAGGGCTGTAGCTGACAGCAGAATTTAGCACCCTGTCCATCAGGAATGGAGAGCAGAGAATGCTACTCTCAGGTGAAGGATGCACAAGTTTTATTTTTGCCTGTAACTTGAATGTGTGTCATTTTAATAGTGACCCCAAAGGAATTTAAAAGGTGAAGCTGATAGAAGAAACGTCCTTCCTGCCTGGAGCCTCAGAGTGAGTAAGACAGTTCATAGTTTGTTTGTTTGTTTTGCAGGAAGGGGTGTGTGTGACAAGACAGCAGCGTAAATCAAGTAAACTTGTGTGGGCTGGCAGGTTTGAGGAGTATGATAGTATTCATTTAGTGGGTGTTTATGGTTTACAGCACTTTCATTACCAGTATAAACAATTATTCAATGCCCACAGCTATTCTGAAAGCTGTATCTATTTCAATCTACTCATATCCATGTGAGTGTCCTCCACTTCTAAGTACTCTGGAAACTAGCATTTTAAAACACTTTTGTTGCTGAGGTCTTGTGACCACTACATTTCACCAACTTGACCCTGGCTACCTATGGTTTATTCATATCCTGAAAGGTGTTTCCACACCTGTCCCTAATTAGTTTGGTTATGGTTTTCAAATGGCATTTTTAGATATAGTCAGCTAAACAGGCCCACATAGATTTGATGGCTTTCAATTAGTAGAACAATATCAACTGCAGTTTTCCACTGGCACTAAATAAGCTACTTCAGCCACATGAACTGCTATATAACAAATTATGAGCCAGGCCTTCACCTGGATGGCATAACACTATGGAAGTTTGACTTCAATATAACTTCACCAAGCTGAGGCTTTTGCCGTTCTTCTGTTATGCACCTCATATTCTACAGACTGAAAATGTGTGATAAACATCTTTTTTATAGCAAAAGAACTTTAAAGCCATGTGGTAATTTGCAGAATTCTTTGAACTGATGAAGCCAGTCTTCCTTTAAAGAAAAGCTAAGAACCGTGTGTAAGCTCAAAAACTTGTCTCTCACCAACAGAAGTTGATCTAATAGAAGATATTACCTCTGCCACCTTGTCTCTTTAATATCCTGGGACTAACATGGCTACAACACTGCATATATAAGCATGCAGACTTATACACAGTGCATTAGAACCAAAGTTACATTAGCATTTTTTTTTTTTTTTTGTACCTTAATGCAGCCTGCAGGGGCTTCTATCAGGCTAGCCTTGCTCAGGAATGAAGGAAATAATTGTTACGATGATTTAAACAATGAAATTTCATTCAAACATGGTAATGTAAGAGTTTGGGGTCCTGTACTGTGTGATCCCTTTGCTGCTTTTGAGTCCACATGGATTCTAGATTGCTTGATTATGGTATTGTAAACAGAGTCACTTTAAATACTTTGCAAGCCTGGTGCTAAGCAGAGGGCCCTGCAGAGAAGTTTTACTTAAGCAGTTCATATTGATTTATGTTTATTTTAGTCATGATGAGGTGGCCATGAAATGATTTTTTTCTTTACCTTGTTATCTCTTTTACAATATTGAGTAATTTAGGCCTAGGTGAGCTAGAGAGGATTTTCTGCGCAATTGGGTGGTGAAAAACACAGCATGAACTAAAATGGAGACTTGATTGTCCCTTTGCCCTCCAGGAAATTCCCTTGGGATACATGGATTTCCTGGCTGGCACAGAGTCCGAGAAAAGGTTCTAGGCCACCCTTGCAGTCCCAGACCTACCAGATACATCAGGGCAACAGGATAGCCCCTAGGAAATAGCACACTTGGAGCTGTTGGCAGGCAAGTGTAAGTTACAGTCAGGGCCAGCGCTACCCACTAGGCGACCCAGGCAGTTGCCTAGGGCAGTGGTCCTCAAAGTTTTTTTGCCATGGCATCTCCTCGCGGCCCCCGGGGTATGTCTGCCAAAATGCTGCCAAACAGAAAGCTTCCGCTTTCTGTGGCGGCATTTTGGCGGTACAAAAATAGACCACCTGGGAGTTTGGCAGTCTCCCAGGCGGGATTAGCGGTGGCGCCAGGGTCTCGCGCACCCCTGGGAGTAGTCTCGCGCACCCCCAGGGGTGCGCACACCCCACCTTGAAGACCACTGGCCTAGGGCACCAGAAGTTGAAGGGCGGCTTCTTGCCCCCTCGGCAGCAATTCGGCGGCAGCTCAACGGGCTGTCAGGCATCCTGGGCCTGGTCTACAATACAAGTTAATGTCGACTTTAGTGCCATTAAATCGACATAACCCTGCACCCGTCCACACACAGTAGCCATTTAACTCGATTTAAAGGGCCCTCAAAATTGATTTCTGTACTCCACCAAAACCAGGGGAGTAACGCTTAAATCGACGTCTCTGGGTCGACTGTGGCTTAGTGTGGATGCATGCAGACTTTACTGGCCTCCGGGAGCTGTCCCACAGTGCTCCATTGTGACCGCTCTGGACAGCAGTCACAATGCTCCTCTGTGACCGCTCTGGACAGCAGTCTCAATTCGCTGCTCTGGCCAGGTAGACAGGATAAGCCCCGGGAACATTTGAATTTCATTTCCTGTTTGGCCAGCGTGGCGAGCTCACCTGCACAGAACACTGACCATGCAGAGCTCCTCAGCACAAGGCACCATGCAGAGCTCCTCAGCACAGGAGACCAACCAGCACAAAAGAGCTGGGTAAGGGGGTTGGGAGGAAGAGAAAACACTGGGGGCTGCTTGTGTTGGGGGCATGTGTGTGTTTGTGGGGGGGAGAGAAACCTCCATGAGAGCAGCAGCTGGGGCTGGGGGCTGCTTGTGTTGCAGCAGCAGGGAGCCACGCGGTGGCGGGGGGGTTTACTGTGGGTTGTGGTGCAGTAGCAGGGAACCTCCATGAGACCAGCAGGGTAAGGGGGTTGGGAGGAAGAGAAAACGCTGGGGGCTGCTTGTGTTGGGGGCATGTGTGTGTTTGTGGGGGAGAGAGAAACCTCCATGAGAGCAGCAGCTTGGGCTGGGGGCTGCTTGTGTTGAGGGCATGTGTGTGTTTGTGGCGGGGAGAGAAACCTCCATGAGAGCAGCAGCTTGGGCTGGGGGCTGCTTGTGTTGCAGGAGCAGGGAGCCACGTGGTGTGGGGGTGCTTACTGTGGGAAAGGAGAGCATTGTTGTAAAGAATGTGGATCAAACTGAAAGAATGTGGCTTACCTGCATGGTGGTTTCTGTTGCTTGGCCCTGGGAGAGAGTGCCTGATGTGATGTCTGTACAGGAAAGCTACAGGCACTCAATTTAAGGTGCAAAATGCGACCTTGTACAGAAAGCATATGCACTCTGTGAATACTTTGTTTCATCGTGAAAGACTGTTCCCATTGTTCTGGAGAATGTATCTATCTGTCTTATAACCTTTTTCCTTCTTTCCTCCTACAGCCAGCGTGGTGTCCACCCTCCCGCTAACAACCCCTTTGGAGAGGCTAGCGCAGATGAGAAGGAGAAGGAAGTGCACAAGAGAAGATTTGTTTGCCGAGCTCATGAATTTCTCCCGCAGTGAGGCAGCTTGAAACAAAGCATGGAGAGAAAAATTTTGAGAGTCCCAGAACACATCCAGGGCAGTAGTAGCAGCACAGGAGGAGAGATGGCAGGAGCGGGAGGAAAGATGGCAGGAACGGGAAGAAAGGAGGATGGATGCAATGCTGTGGATAATGGAGGATCAAAGTAACATGCTCCGGTGTCTGGTGGAGCTTCCTCAGGACCAAAGATTGCCCCTGCAGCCCCTGTGTAACCACCTCCCCTCCTCCCCAAGTTCCATTGCCTCCCCACCCAGACGCAGGGTGAGAACACGGGGGGGGGGCCTCCGGGAACCGACCCACTCTACCCCACAATACAACACTAGCAGTATGCGGCTCAGTTTATCAGAAAAGTTTTTAAAATGTGCTGTGTCTTTGTCCCCCCCACCCACATCCACCACACCGACTGGTTTTCCTCCTCACCCACCCCTTCTGGGCTATCTTGCCAGTCTTCCCCTTTGTTTGTGAAGAATCATTAAAGAATGCATGCTTTTTAAAAAAGAGACTTTATTTACTCCGCAAATGGGGGGGAAGGGAATAAGGATGGTGGGAGGCTTATCGCAGAGCAGAGCAAGGGAGTGGGTTTTCAACAGCTCTATAGGGCTGGAGGGTGGGAGGCTTATCACAGAGCAAGGGAGCAGGTTTTCAACAGCTCTATAGGGCTGGAAGGTGGGAGGCTTATCGCTGAGCAGAGCAAGGGAGTGGGTTTTCACCAGCATTTTGGCCAGTCACAAAACTGTTTTTCAAGGCTTCTCTGAGGCGCAGCGCTTCCTGATGCGCTCTTCTACTTGCCCTGGTGTCTGCCTGCTCGTAAGTAGTGGACAGAACATTTGCCTCTGCCTCCCACCCCACCATAAAAGTCTCCCCCTTGCTCTCACAGAGATTGTGGAGCACACAGCAAGCAGCAATAACAATGGGCACATTTCTTTCGCTGAGGTCTGAGAGAGTAAGTAGGATTCTCCACCTGGCCTTCAGACGGCCAAATGCACACTCCACAACCATTCTGCACTTGCTCAGCCTATAGCTGAACAGCTCCTGACTCTTGTCCAGGGATCCTGTGTATGGCTTCATAAGCCAGGGCATTAAGGGGTAGGCTGGGTCCCCAAGGATAACGATCAGCATTTCAACACCCCCCACAGTAATTTTCTGGTCTGGAAAGAAAGTCCCTTGTGTCAGCTGTCTATACAGCCTAGAGTTCCTGAACACACGAGAGTCATGAACCTTTCCCGGCCATCCCATGCACATGTTGGTGAAACGTCCCTTGTGGTCAACCAGTTCTTGCATGACCATTGAACAATACCCCTTGCGGTTTCTATACTCTGCACCCTCGTTGTCTGGTGCCAAGATAGGGATATGAGTTCCATCTATAGCCCCACCACAGTTAGGGAATCCCAGCGCAGCCAAGCCATCTACTATAGCCTGCATGTTTCCCAGACACACAACCCTGGATAGCAGCAGATCAATGATTGCCCTGGATACTTGCATCACAGCAGCCCCCACTGTAGATTTACCCACTCCAAATTGATTCGTAACTGACCGGTAGCTGTCTGGCGTTGCAAGCTTCCATAGGGCTATCGCCACTTGCTTCTGAACTGTGAGGGCTGCTATCATTTTGGTATTCTCGCGCTGGAGGGCAGGGGAAAGCAAGTCACAAAGTTCCATGAACGTGCCCTTTCTCATGTGAAAGTTTCTGAGCCACTGCGAGTCATCCCAGACCGGCAGCACTATGCAATCCCACCAGTCAGTGCTTATTTCCCTGGCCCAGATTCGGCGTTCCGGAGCATGAGCCTGCCCCATTGCAACCAAAATTGCCAGGTTGTCAGGCCCCTTACTTTCAAAAGAGTCAGTGTCCATGTCCATGATGTCCTCATCACTGTCGTCACTCTCCTGATAGCGCAGTCGTCTCCTGATCGCATTCTTGTGCATACGATGCAGCATAAAGTCCACAACAATGCGTGAGGTATTCGCAACGGCCATTACTGTAGTGGTTACCTGAGCAGGCTCCATGCTTGCACTGCTGTGGCGTCAGCTCAGGCAGCAAAAGCGCGCGAAATGACTGTTTGCTGTTGCTTTCACAGCGAGAGGGGCACTGCGGGGTAGGTGGGTTTGGGAACAGAGAAAGCTCAAAATGGCGTCTACTGGGACTCTGGGAACTGTAGGATAGCTACCCACAGTGCACCACTCGAAATGGTGCCTGCTGGGACTCCGGGAACTGTGGGATAGGTACCCACAGTGCACCACTCGCTAAGTCAACGCTTCCCACTGTAGTGTGGATGAACAATGCCGACTTACTGTGTTTAGTGTGGACGCACAAAATCGATTTTATACAGTCTGCTTTACAAAATCGACCTTAACAAAATCGACATAAGTTTGTAGTGTAGACATACCCCTAGTGTCCACTGAACTGGCGCCAAAATGCACGGGGCATGTTGAACTGCCACCGTATTGCTGCTGAGAATTCGGCAGCAGCTCAACAAGTCGACTGCCTGTCAGTGGCAATTCGGCGGACACTAGCACTGCAGACACTGGCGCCCCTCTCTGCGCTTGCCACGTAGGGCAGAACAATACCTTGTGCCTGCCCTGGGTTATGGCAGCTCTAATTCAGGCCCCGAATCAGCCCAAGAATACGGGGCTGAACTAATTGGGTTGTAGAGATGTCAGTGAGGGCAGAATTTGTGTTTCATCTCTACCTTTTTCACTGCTTACCTCCTTTTTAGAAATCCTCTGACAATGTTAACAGGGCACTGGAATGCTGTGTCAAGTTCTGGTGTCCATCCTTCACAAAGAATTTGAAAACTTGGAAAGGGTTCAGAAAAGATTTACAAGAATGATTCAAGGTCTGGAACACCTGCCTAATGATGAGAAACTAAATAGATTCAATGTACATATGGAAAAGATATCTAACAGTAGAAGGCTATTTAATCTAGTAGACAAAAACGTAACAAGAAAAGCTGGGAGCTGAAGGTAAATACATTCAGGTTAGAAATAGGGTACACATTTTTAACAGTGAGGGTAACTGATCATTGGAACCACACGGATTTGCCGTTACTTGAAACTTTTAAATCAAGATTAGTAGCCTTTGTGCTTCAGCTGCAGGCTTGATGCAGGAATTACTGGGCGGATTCTTATGGCCTTTGTTGTGCAGAAGGTCAGACTCAGCCTAGCCAAGAGGTCTCCTCTCCTCCAAAGCAGCAACAGGCATTTCAGAGCACATGTGGGATGATGGTGCCCTTAGTCACATTCTAAAGAAGATGCCTGAGAAGTTTGAGGACTGTGCTTTCCTTGTGAGACGAGGCTGGAGCGCAAAACCTTTTCTAAATTCATTTGGCACCAACTCTTGCCACCGGTAGCATCATCCCAAACTAGCATGCTGGGGCTAAGGATTTCTGAGAACATGGAATTTCTTTCCTCTGGTGGGCCCTTCTCATGATGCTTGAGGTGGGGGAGTGTCCCAGAAGCTAGGGTCCTACTCACTTTCCATGAGGGACAGAATACTGTGCCTTGGTGATGATAATGCCCCTAGAGCCAATTGTATCCTGCATCAGAAGAAGGCAACCATGGGTCCCCCTCAGAAATAATCACTGGCATCAGACAATAGACTACTTCCTTATGTGTTATGTCGGTGCTCTCTGTGCATCAGCAAATTCGCTATGTGCACCCATTATTCCACATTATATCATTTGCTTCAAAATGAGTCCACAGAGCTATAAAATATGTTAATCAGAGGTACAGCAAAGATACATTTTGCACAAACATCCTTTCTGGTGTTTAAGCAATTCTTTATTTCTAGACTTTTCAATTAAGAACATTGCTAAATATAACGCCTATCCCACAAAGTATAACACCAATTGTTCAGTACAGGGTAATTTCCAAAGGGGCATAATGAATAACACTTATTAGAATGTTTCAGTGTTCTCTTCATAAAAAAAGTAAGAGGAGAGAGATAAAAGTATAGAATCTGTTGTGACGGAGTCAGACCAGAAGGGTATAGGAGAGTGCTGGAAGGCAGGTATATCAGCCTCAGGATGTGTAGGTCCCTGCTCCCTGGATAGCCAAACAAAGGCTACTCCAGGCCAATCAAGACACCTGGGACCAATTAAGAACCTTCTAGAAAGGAGTAGAAACAGCTAGCCTGATTGGGACACCTGAAGCTAATCAGGCACTGGCTGAAACCAGATAAAAACCTCCCAGTTAGTCAGGTGGGCTGTGGGTGTCAGGAGCTGTGGAAGGAGGTTGTGCTGTTGGTGAGACTGAGTGTTGGACAACATATCATACAGAAGGAAGGAGGCCCTGAGGTAAGGGTGAAGTGGAGTTTGAAGAAGCGGAGACTGCTGTGGGGAAGTAGCCCAGGGAATTGTATTGTGTTTTGTGCCTAAGAGGTCAGCCATCTTAGCTGATACTATTAGGGTCCCTGGGCTGGAGTCCGGAGTAGAGGGCAGGCCCGGGCTCCCCTCTTTCTGTCTCCCCTAATTAGTTACTGAGAAAAGAAGGTCACTCTGGGGCCTGGATGAGTTTCTGAGGCCCTAAATCTGCCAGGAAGCGCAGGACCCACAAATACAGACTTGGAACTTTGTCACACTGTTTACTAAAGATGAAAATGGGAAAAAAATCTGCTGAAATAGTACAGTGGAGAAAAGGAAACAAATTGCAGCTCCTGTAAAAGTGATGCAAGTGACACAGAGTGCACAACCTGAATATCTATGTTAGTGATGTGCCCATTAAGCCTAGATGAAAGATTAGAAGTGACAATTAAAAAATATTTATTTTAACTTAAGTCCATTGAGATGTCACTTTTCCCCTTTTCATAGGTCCTGTGAATGATAAAAATCAGACAGAAGTGCAAAGATTGTTGTTTAACTGCCTTTGTTCTTACAAGAACAAGCGTATCCTAGTAGCATTTTCTGCAAAACACCAATCATTTACACCATATTAAATTAAATCTCCTTCACTTGTCTTCAGATTTGGATTCAGCTCCAAGTTATCCTCTCCTATCATCCAGGCCCTGGTATTCAGGCCCTACTGCTCTGATTTTTTCATCCAGTTCTCCAGGCCTCAAGATCACTTGGCTAGCTCCTCAGCTGTTGTAAACTGGTGCCATCTCATAGACTTCAAGGGAGTGACTTCCAATTTACAGAGTTGTGAACGCTCACAATTTGATCAGAAGTCTCAAGTTCCTTGGTAACAACGAAAGGAGTCTGGTGGCACCTTAAAGACTAACAGGTTTATTTGGGCATAAGCTTCCGTGAGTAAAAAACCCACTTCTTCAGATGCAACACCATACTTGACACTATGCAAGGGACCACATTCTTTGGTATATTTCTTAAATCTCTAGTCCCTGGAGTCAGGTGAAGACACCAGAGCCTCAGCTTTCATTGCAAAAAAGTAAGTTTCTAGCCTTCATTATTATGGAGGAATGCTTGAAAATGAAAGTCAAAAAGACTCGAATGTCAGAAGCTGAATAATGACAACCCCAAGCATGTTGTTATTTTTAAGCCAACACATGATTTCAGGGCCCTGTACTCAAGAGTTCTGAATGCTCAGGGCTGGCAAGCATCCACTGAAGAATTCCCCTATCTCCATGTTAACGCCCACTTCAGAGTGCATTCCCTCTGGTTTCTTACTTCTCAGATGCAGAGAGTCTAATATATCCTCATCCTCAACTGTGCTGGAGCCACTTCATGCCACTCTCTTGGTGCAAAGTGACCATAGGGCTGGTGCATCTGATTATGGGAGGATCTCCCCAGCACAAGGAGATTATTTTGTGGCATAGAGTTCCCGTAGTGGCTTCTATGCCACTCCATTTCTTGTAGCTGGGTAAAGGTAAAGCCACTTTTTCCCACACACCCTGCATGTCTTGGACTTCTGAGGCCACTTGTGGCCATCATAAATTAGAACAGGCTTGAGGTGGTTTTAGTTACACTGGGTCACTGGCCATACTCACAGCTGGCACAGGGCTGAGGATTGCAGGTTTACAGCACTAACATATACGTCTGCCAGCTGAGAATTGCTGGAGCACTGCAGAGCTCCAGAAGCGTCCCCCAGCATACCTCCTTCACTGAAAGATTCAGTCCTCGGCCAGTGACAGCTTTCCTAGGTCATGACTTTAATCTCAAGCCTCACTAAGGTGACCAGATGTCCTGATTTTATAGGGACAGTCCTGATGTTGGGTGTCTTTTTCTTATATAAGCTCCTATTACCCCCAGTCCCTGTTCCGATTATTCACATATGCTGTCTGGTCACCCTAAGCCTGCAAGACTAGAAACAGGAACTTTACAAGTTGGAACCAGTAGAGTCCCAGCTCCCCCATGGGGAACACAGCCTTTGCTTTAGCTTTAGGAGGTCCCAAGCTGTTTATCCTTGAAACACTGCATTTTAGACACAAAATGCTATTTAAAAGTTGGTTTTAGAGGTTTTGATGGTTTCCTCTGAGCCTTAGACTGGATTCCTGAGGCACCTGGCTGTATGAGTAAGGGGATGAAAAAATAATCTGAATCTTTTTGTTTTTTTAATTACACAAACTCTCTAGAACATCCTAAACCTTTTTTCTTTAATCTATGCAGTATATCAGATTATGTGATTGTGTGGTTTCTCATAAAAGTTAGTTAATAATCCAGGATTCAGTCCAGAGATTATAAACACATTGTCTCCTTAACTCTAAAGGACAGAATTCCAGAGTTAGTAGTAGTCAGACAGAATTTTCATTAACTCCAGCTGGAATCTTGCCTGAGAAAAGATTGCTGGATTTGGCTCATAGATTTTAAATTGTTCCATGCCCAGAGGAAAACAAAACAAGTAGGTCTCTTCAAACGTGGCAGTCTCTGCTAAATCATCAGTTTAGGTTAGATAAAGGAGCGTAATCTCTGGTTTAGAGCTTAATATAGAGAGCTTGTGTGATCACATGTGTAAAATAGCAGTCAAGTGTGCCAAGATCACATCTTCTCCAGGTGTATTCCATCAACATCTGGACTCTTTTGAGAGAGAGGAATTTGTGCATACTTTGGTTTTAGTCAAACACTTGAAATACAAGACAGGATTCATTTCCCTGGACATTTACTAGAGGAGAGTGACTCCAGCAGGCCTTGGGAAATTGTGTAATAACTCCTGTCCAATCACACTATCAAGAAAGCAGGTACTTGCTGGAATTTATAATTGAACAAGCTTTTGTGACTGTATGAATAACAGGTTCAGATGACTAGATAAACCTGATTCCTATAAAGTTTCTAAAATATTCCTGTCTATCCACACACCACACAACATTGCTGTTGGCACCACTCAGCAAAAGCATAGTGACTTAATGGTTTCACTATAAGATCAAGGCATTTCTATGGCAAACTCATGTTCCCATCTGCTTAATCATCTGTAATGAGTATAAAACAGGGAGCTCTACAGTCAGACAACCTGTTGCTAGGATTTCAGTATCAGAAGCTGCCTACATCTGTGAAGCCAGGCAGGCTTCTGTCAGTTTAATTCATGGAGCCTGCAAAAGCATTTAAAGAAAAATGGTGCTGTACCTACTGCTTTCCTAAACGCTGAATAGCTCCCTAGATAACTACCATGTGTTAGATCCCAAATCATTAGCAAAAAAGATACAATAACATTTACAAGCATAGTAGGGCCCGGAAGAGTCTGGGGCACAGCTGAACCCATCTGAAAAACAAGGTGAGGGACATTTTGTGATTTTAATGCTTAGCACAGAGATTGGAGGACAAGAGACTTTCGCTCCAGCCCCAGCTCTGGCAGATATGGCTGGCCACCCTATCTTCTGCCACAGGGCTAGGAACCCAGGTTCAGTGAGTCTGAGTGCAAGCTGGCCTTGGGGAAATCGAGCAATGTGATCCTCTTCAGCTAGTTGGTCTTGGAAGCTAGCCAGGGGATATTGACCTCACTCTATGTGAGTGCGGGAAAGAGTACAGTAGAGTCCCAAGGGGGAAAACTCATCCTTATTTAATCAGGACCTTTGATTAGCTGGATTTGGTAAAACAGGGTGTAGTGTGCAGGGCCAGCGTAAGCTTTTTTCCTGCCCTAGACGGTGGTGGCTTTGGCCATGGGAGATGCCGCCAAAATGCCACTGAAAGCTCCACAATGCCGCCTTCAAAAACCAGTGCTGCCTAGTACTTGTGTGACTGTGAGCCAACCATTTTGAACCCTGGCAGTGTGAGCCAACCATTTAGAAAGCAAAATACTGGAAATGAAACCTGGTTCTTCAGTCCCTTGCCATGCTCTGCATTCAAAAATTCTAGATTTCTCTGCAGGAGCTAGTGGAAAGGACCTGCTCCACTGACTGCAATGGGAGTTGCAGAGGCACACTTCTGTGCAGACTTTGATGCAAGTCATGAACTGCATTTTCCACTACGGTTTTAGTTGTTAATTGTGCTATCAGTGCCTCCAAGAGAAACCCAGCACACTGACCAAGTCCTCACGGCAGGTAAAATGCTCTTTAGTTCACCTTTGTTCCCCACCCTCTAAGTTATGCCAATTAGTAAACCAGAACCTCAATAATAGGTCTGATTTTTAAAAATACCAGCATGCAGTTACATACCTAATTTGTGTAAACAATTACTATGACTGGACATGCAAATCAGGTAGTCAAATGCAAATTGTCCTTTATTCATCAAATCTGTGATTTACATCCACAAATCACTATTTGCTAAATATTTTATTTATTAAAAATAACATGGCTGCTCACATCCTTTGCCCTCTTTATGTGGATGACCTTTATGTTCAGTCCTCTTTGCCACATGCTGCCTGCAATCCCATAGACTTCAGTTGAGGTTCATAAGACTAACTGCCCCAAAATTTGACCCATAGTGCCAGTGTTTTCCTTCCTCCAATACAGAATTAGAACTCTCATTCAGCACTTAATTTCTTGTCATTGCATTTTGTCAGGGGGTTGAATGACAATGTATGATCCACTTTCTTATTGCCCAGTAGCCTGTGCATGGGCAAATCTTCTCTGGTTCATGCCATGTGGTCTTAGATGAGCCTGGCAAGTTACCACCTTCATTTCCAGTCTCATTAGATTAACAAAGGTCTCTTTGTTGTTTTTCTGAATGATTTTTGCTTTACAAAAATGAGAGCAATTAATTGAACATCACAATAAAGGGGAAAAGTTCAAAGTGTAGTATTATTGGGATGAATTCTTCTCTCCGATACAGAAGTACATAATCACACCCCTGATCTCTGCTTCACCCAGAGAGGGCATGGGGCAGCTCAGCTGGGGCTGTGTAGCAGAACCTTTAAACCACCTTTGGGCCACATCTACATTCAGATTCTGGACTGATGGGGCACCGGTCTAACCTCCCCACCCCAGCGTGACTTAGAGCAGCCAGAGGGCTGGTCATTGTGGGTGGTGTGGGAGCTGCAAGAGTGGCTCTATAGCACCATGAATGGCTACATTGACTGTAGGGTTGCTTAACAGCCTGAAGCGGCACAAAGCAAGCCCAGTTCAGTCAAGGGTCTGGCTTGTTGACTGCAGTAGAAGTTGTACCTGCCCATCCGAAGGCAGAATTTGGCAGAGTAATAATTAAGTCTTAACACATTTGAACACAGAATCTCTGAAACACTCAGTCACCAAGTGACACAGTTTCTTGTTGAAACTCTAGGAATTTATAAGTGTTAATCAAGCTACGAAACACCTCCTCGGTGGTTCCCCCAACACAGCAGAAACATAGTAACAACGACAGCTCCAAAACTGAATAAAGGGATGAGAGAGCTTGAACCAAGGGTGCATACAAATTTCAGGCAAATCAGACAGTTTACTTTGCCTTCTACTCCTTCAATCAACCAAAGGGAAACTGAGTGCAATGGGGTTCCCACTCACCACTAATGCACCTCTTTGTGTCTGGACCTGAGAAAGTAGCTCTCATTACATGGTGTACTCTACTCCTGCTCTCAGCTCACTCTGTAACTGTCTCTCTTCTGCTCACTTTGTCCTCCAGGAGGGTCCCATTAAGTTCACCCTTGTAGGGTGAGGAAGTCTGACAGAACCCCTTGTCCAAACACCTTTTCCAGATGGCATTCAGCCCCAGCTTAGAGCTTTGTGCCACTATACAATTGGCTGGAAGGGGAACTGGGCCTTCCTGCTACTCTGGGATTTGGTCCAGAGACCCTATAACTAGCAATCCAGGTCTGCTCTGTCCCCATCCCTGTTGCGGTTTCCCTGGGCTCCTTCCTACCCAGCCTATTGTTTCCCTTACTTGTGTCTGGGTTTACCACAGCACTCTGTTCCCCATTTCGCTCCTTCCTAGCCTCTTGCTAGAGTTCTTACTCCAGGACAGGCTTTCAGGACTTTCTCTTTTCCTGGACTTCCTGCTTATCCCTGACCACAACCCTCATCCCAGGGAGTGACTGGAGCCTCCTTCCCCTGCAGCCATTTTGTTTTAGCCTCAGTGCACGCTTTGTAGTGCTGGCCCAGTCCTTCCCCAACTCAGCATCATTCTCCATTAACCTGAGCCTCCCTTTCACAGGTGATGCCCCGCTGGGTCCCAATAACAACTCAGACATGTGGCTAAAGGGAAGAGATGTTTACTGGAACTGGCTGAAAGTAGAAGTTTGCAGATGCCATAGTTACACTGCTTAAAAAATTGCAGTTCAGAGTAAAACAACAGCAGTTCCTATTTGGGCCCTGGGGGCAGTTCAGAAGAGAGTTAAGGTTCCTCAAATCTAATACCTGTGGGTCTCTGTAGAGGCAAACAAGAGCTTCCGGATTTCCAGGCCAAGATCAGTAAGCAGTGTGATTAGGGCCCCTCTGAACTGGCTCCCTGCCCAGCCTCTGCTGCTTCCCCACAGAGTCTGCACAGGTTTGACCACAGCTGCAATGTGCTCCAGACCTACCTGTTCACACACAGTTCCCCAGCTGCACTTTGCTTTGCATGTGGTTCCCTGGCAATCTCCCCAGCATTCAGCTCCACTGATGCTCCCAGTCTGTCATGTGGTCACTGCTTCCCATAGCATGAGGTTACTTCCTGGCTCAGGGTCCCCATAACATTTCTGTGGGTGGTGGCCTGACAAAGGGGATGTACTCACACATCCCCTTGAGGGTCACAGGTCAGAGAGGAGGGGGTTGATGGAATGGTGGTTTTCTGCTTAGCAGATCATTCCACGATTCTTTCCTGTGTATCAACTGCAGTGTTTAGTAAGGTCCAACTAGTCACACCTGTACAACCATGCTGACAGCAACAGCTCTCACTGAGGGTAGCCTCTGGCCTGTCAAACCTCTATTATTGTCAGTGGTGCATGGGAAGGTAAAAACCCAGCTTGATCTTCAGATACTTACTTTTCTTAACTGTCATCCCTGCAAATTCAGATCTGAATTTATGAAGTGAGCACACTGGAGACAAACCATTGAGACAAACTTGGAACCCAATAACCCTCTGTCAATTATTCCAGTTAGCTAGCTGTTACTATTAATCACTTGGATTGTGGTAACATCTAGAGGCTCCCACTTGCTCAGGTCCCATTGTACTAGCTGCTTTACAAACATAGTAAATGATAGTCCTATCCCAGAGATCTTACCAACTAAAAGATAAATCACGGGGCAATGAGACAAACAAGCAGGACGAGGAGGGTGGAGACCTGTGAGAAAACATTCAGGATATTTTTGCATCAACCAATTGTGTGCATGTTGCTTAAGCCCATTAGTAGCAATAATCACAATGAGCTACCTGCTAAAGTTCTGTACAACTGTCCATCTGTCTGGATGTTTTTCTTCTATTTGCCTCCTCAAGTCCTGTCAATGAGTTTTCAGTTTCTTCCATACTTTGGCTGTAGCAGCATTAATCATTTTTGCAAGGCACTGCCAGTTCTGCTGTGTTTTTGATTTCTAATGCCCTCACCCTCCCGCCGCCGCCACCTCCACTGCTGCCTCTTAAATCCTTTCCATTGTGTCAGGAAGGGTTTTTTTTCTATTTCTTTCTCATGAGTAAAATATGATTTTTTCCCCCTTGGACAGTAATGCTTTCCCTTACCATATGCAGCAATCTCCCTAGAATGCTACTTCAAACTGTACTTGAATGATTTAGCACATAAACTGCAAATGAATGAGCCAATTTCTGAATAACTCGAGGTTTTCTGCCTTTAAGTATTGCACTTTATGACCTCAGCAACTCAAATAGCCTTCCTGAGATATAAGGCACAAGAATAAAAACAACAAATAGGAGGGAGGGTGTTTTGTAATTGCACAAGCCAAAGCCCACTTCATTTAAGGGCAGGTGTTAGCAGTTAATATTTACCTTACAGACAGAGAGATACAGTTTAAATGTCAGCTAGACAGATATTGCTTTCTATATTTAAAGGGCCAGATTCTGTGCATCTGCTGTGATGAGATGAGCATCATCAGGAAGCCAGTTACGGTTCCTTGATTCTATGCTCAACCCCAGATGCAGGCTGGAGCAGTCTGGGGGCTACTCTACATGCCCCATCAGGCATCTAGTGCATAAGGGACTATCCACTATTTGGGAATTGTATTCCAGATACCCACCCCTTTTCTGACCCTGGACACACTTCCTGCTCCAAGAGATGTTGTGGGCAGACAACTGTTGGAACCAACTATACTTTCAGCCCGTCTCTATTCCTGAATGGTTCAAAGGAAAAGAAGAAGGGCAGAGAGACTCTACCTCCAAAATGTACGTATCAAAAAAGATGTGAAAGTACCTTGTATTCCTAGGTCACTTAGACCATTATGCACATGGTAGCTGGGAGGTGTGATTTCCAGTCTCAATAGACAGACTGTGTAGACATTGCAGCACAGGAGATGGCGTGGGATAGCCACCTGAGTCCACACCTGATCAACTCCCTGGATCTGAGCTTGGGTGGCTAGCCTGAGCCACACCCCTGATGTTGCAAAGATCACACTGCTATTTTCTAGTGAATTAGCTTGAGCAGAGCAAGCATGAGTCTGTCTACCCACAGTGGGAACCACATCTCCCAGCTGCAGACTGTAGACATTCCTGTAGGCCTTGCTGGAGCCCTAGACATAACTAACAGTGTGAACCGAAAGCAGTGAACCAGAGTAGACCTGGCCTTGATGAAATAACAGCACACTAGGTATTAGCTAACACCACGTTCGCGTGTTCCTGACTGGAGAGGAGGATACAAAAAAACACACATCTCTCAAATATCTGTGTAAACACCTTCTTAAGAGCTGGTAGAGGAACACACCGATACACATTGAGCAGCTCCGAGCCATAATATCGGGACAAATGGTGTCCCGACCGTACATCGGTCGGGACGCAGGACAAACTACTAAATATCGGGACAGTCCCGATTTTATCGGGATGTATGATCACCCTAGTCTGGTCCAAATTAAAAGGTTTTTACAGCTTCTTCATTGTGAAGCTCTAGCGCCTTCATACTTCGGAGCTAAGACTAAAAATTTGGTAGGGGACTTGTCCGGCTGCCAGGTATGTGCCTTTTACAGTCCCTTTGAAAATCCTTCCCCCCCCAAAAAAAAATTTCACCGAATTATGATTATCTGAAAATAGTTTGCACATGCTCACTAGAGAGCTGCTAGCATTTGATAGCTATATTCTCTGAAGAGTCCATCTGCACTGTACATCTTCCATCCCAGGACCGCGGGGTCTGAGCAGGACTTTCTCTGCAATTGCTCTTTCCAGCTGCCATGGGCAGCTGAGTACTGGAACAGAGAGCAGGATACAGTCTCTGCTGTGATCTCAGTAATCGGACTGATAGTGCCCAGACAGCAAGGATGAAGAAGTCTGACTGGAATGCAGAGGGGTGAAGAACTGGGGCAAGAAGGGGATGACAAAGGGGGTGACAGGGACAAGGAGCTGAGGTGGGTTAAGAAGACAGAGACTTAGACATGTGGGATGGTGGAGGTAGAGGACTGAGATGTGGAATTAGAGGGAAAATTAGAACTGGAACATGGGGCTGAGGAGGGCCAGAGGACAACCAAGTCTGGGACAAGAAGGTGAGAGGGGTTGAGAGGAGACTGGAACTAGGAAAAGGACAAGCTGGAGGGGCCAAGTATCTGTACTGAAGAGCAGGCAGCCCCCTCAGTCCCCAGGAATGAAACTCAAGATGCCTGCATCTCCCCATTCCTCAGCTATGAAGCCCACTGACAAAATGTGTGCCTCATTGCCTTCTAATGGGTGACTTACATAGAGAATAACAACCTACTACCGCTGTCAGTTGCTCTGTTATCTGAAGTAACAGAGGGCTGCACTGTGGTTCTAAAGATACCAACCCTGCTGATGAACCATGTGAGAGTCAGTATGGGGCCACATGATAGAACAGCTACTTTTTCAGTTAGCGTTTTTAAAAAAAACTGGGAAATTACACACAAGAAACTACATAAAAAGAATATCAAGGTTGCAAAATCAAACACTCCAGGGATAGGAAACACTGGAATTATGGTTTCCCTAGCTATAAATGCAAGAATTTGCAACACTGCAATGGAATATCCCATTGATATTAATCTCACTTGATAACCACAAATCTGCCATGGTGTGATGGGGTGTTTACATTAAACATGCTGGGAAAGTGTTAATGGAGAGTGAGACAGGGACCCACCAAGCCACAGCTGAGGGGAATCAGGTGGCCAAGTAATCCCCTGACTGCATGAGGAAGCCCACCTGCAGAGGAATGAGCTGGGCTGGAACTATAAAGACAAGATATTGGAAGCAGAAAGAGGGCTGCTAGGAAAGTCTGGAGTCACTCCCTAGGAGTAACTTGAAAAGTCTACTCTGTAATTCCAGCCATGGAGCACTTGTGGAGTATAAACTCCACTGGCTTTGACAGTCAGTGGAGTTTGGCAAAACATGGATATATGGAAGAGGCTGTTTTAATGTAGCTTATCTTATACTATATCATGATAGGTAACATTTCATGACATGCTGATGCTATCAGAAGAGGAGCTGATAGCACTGTAATAGGAAAGAGGGGAGGTGTATTTGGAGAAGGGAGGTGTATTTGGAGGCTCTAGGGACAGCTAGTCCACAGTTACTTTCTGAGAGCACCAGATGATAAGAAAAGGGCTCAGTGAAAGGCGCAAGGTCTCAAAGGGAACAGACCTTGACTGCTGGTTCGAGGGTCTCTGAGCCAGAGTGGGTGTGGCTGGCTTCCCCTGCCAGCCACAGAGGGATTGGCACTATAAGGCAGTGAATGGAAACTTCCTAGGACTGCTGGAGAGGAACAACTTTGACACCCTGGCAGGGGACAATGCAGATAGTGACCTGGCTGGAGGGCTGAATCACAAAAAGGCCACAACAGCTCCTACATCAAGAGAGGGGCTAGTGACAGAGCTGGAGTGACAGCTTACAACTTGGGGGTGGGGAGGTGTTGGCCTGGTGAGCTATTCCCCAAATGACCAGGAGGAGGCGCCATGCCTGCAGTAAGTGCTGCACTTTGTCACCCAAAGAAATTTCACTGGCTCTGAGGAAGGTGTATAATTTGAGGATGTAAGGAGGTGGAATTCCCATCCTGTTCCTGACTGAGCCTGTGGACGCCCACACACTTATGTACATCCCTGAAGAAATCTGGGATGTCCTCAAGCCATGACATGAGGCCCCACAAAAGGACTTAGACACCTACTCCCACTGTAGGCACCTAAGTCCAAATTTTAGACATCACTGAAATCCTCAAAACCCCTGCTCTACCTTCTAACCCTAGAGGCATCTAAAATCCCTTGGCCCCTAAATTTCTGCCATTGAAGGCTCCAAGGCACCTAAGGGTATCTCTATACAGCAGTTGAGGGGGTGAGTCCCAGCTCAGGTAGACATACACAAGCTAGCTTGGCTCAAGCTAGCATCTAAATATAGCATCTGGCCACTGTGGCACTAACTAGCATAGGCATATGCAGAACATTTCATTAGGGTGTGCACCCAGGGAGCACCGCCTAGCCCCACCCCCATCCACTCCCTCCCACTTTCCACCCCTCTGACTGCCCTCCTCAAAACCCCCAGCCTTCCCCCTCCCCCTGCTCCTTGTCCCCCTGACTGCCCCCTCCTGAGATCCCCCCACCCTAACTGCCCCCTCTAGGACTCCAACCCCCTACTCAGCCCCTCCCGGTTCCCTGTCCTGACTGCCCCCCCAGAACTTCTGCCCCATCCAACCCCCCCACTCCCTGCCCCTTATCCAACCCCCCGGTCCCCTTTACCATGCCGCTTACCCACACCTCCCCCATCTCCTGGAGACTCAGTGCTCCGCATCCAGGAGCAACCCTGAACAGCACTGCCATGGCATGGTTCCAGCGAGGCCTTTGCTCCTGCCACTAGGCCTGCCAGAGCTTGAAGCCCCGCCCCCTTACCATGCCACTCTGAGCGGCAGTAGCTCAGGTCCAGCCAGAGCCATGCCACCGCAACGCTGTCCAGGGCCGCTCCTGGACATGGTGCACTGAGGTGCCAGGGGATGTGGGACGCCAGGGGGAGCCTCCCTGGCCGGCAGCACAGGTGCGCCGGGCAGGATGAGCTTGCCCACCCCTGCATTAGGCTGTGCCTGGGCACACCCAGCACTCCTCGTGCACACGCCTATGCTAACTAGCAAGCCAAGTGCATAGCCAAGGTCTTGGGTGGGATTGTACTCGGGGCTAGCCTGAGGCACTGCAGCCTTACTATTGTTTGTGGCACACTAGCTGGAGCAGGGCTAGCTAGGAAGCACACCTCCCAACTGCTGTGTAGACCTACTCGAAATTTCTGCCTCTGGGCATCTGCACTTCCTGAGAGGGGTGGGGGCCAAGGCCACACTCCTGTCTTCAGCATCGGCTATTGGATAGTTAGATGTTGCCGCTCCCTCCCCCCGGCTTGCTGGCTATTGTGGATCCCATACTTAGGCACCTAATTCTCCCCATGCATTGTATAGGGAGCGTAGCCCATCCCAAGGTTTGTGGATTCTGTTGATAATTAGGCTCTGCCTTACTGAAGGTTGCAATGTCTAAGTCCCTTTTTGGCGTTGGGTCTAGGAGACCAGTGTTTTCAGGAGTTGGAAATAGTGTAGCTTTGTTATTATCAGTGGTGCGTCATTTGTTAAGTGCCAGCAGTGTGCTCAGCATAGCTTTGCACACACATGTCTGTGACCCAGTTCTTGTTGAAATCAAGACGTATTTCTCAGACCGTGAAGAACTGAGGCAGTGCAGTGCGTTCTCTGACTGGAAGCGGAGTAGGATTCAAGGTAAAGACATTGGCTCTGTGTGTGGGAGGAAGGTGAGGTCACTGATGCAGAGTCACCTCCTACACTTTGGCAGGTGTGTGTCATGCTTTGAAAAGGGTATTGAACATCAGGCAGGGCAACAGATAACCTTTTCGTCAGACATTTTATTCTAGGCTGACTGGAGTCCCTCTGCATATCTGCGTGCTCTCTCCTAACTGCTCCTTTGGGGCAAAATTCCACTCTCCGTTTAATCTTCCATTGACTTCAGGGAAGTTACTGCAGCTTTACCCTGGTGTAATTGAAAGCAAGATATGGCTCCACATCTCCTCCGATTCTTAGCTTTTAGCCATGTTTCATGCTTGGGCAACCTGTCACTTCTCATGCACCAAACACCTTCTCGCTCCTCTTTCAAACCTCTCCCTAACTCTCTTATTTCATCAAGGCTTCTTACATATCTTCTCCAAGAATGTCCATGTACTGCCTTCTGCCTGAACCATTGTCCTGTGTAACTCTCCAGGGCAAAGGGCTTGCCTCTTTATATGGTCTATAAAGCAGCAGGCATATTTATGGTGCTCCATAATAACAGTATTATTCACAGCAAGTAAGTTTTACTATCCCCACTTTACAGATGAGCAAACTGAAGCACAGAGAATTTAAGTGATTTGCCCAAGATCACAAGGGAAATCAGTGGCTGGGCTAGATGCTGAGAACAGGAATCCTACCACCCAGGCACCTGTTCTAACTGCTAGATAACTGCGCCCTCTAATGGAAAGAATTCTGGTTGTCCTGGAAATCTAGTAAGTCCCTTTTCTTCAATTCATAGATTTTTAACTTTGGAAGTGTCACTTATGATCATCCAAACTGACCAGCATAACATAGGCCACAGGATTTTACAAAGAAGTTCCTACATGGAGTCCAATATCTTTAACTATGCAATATACAAACTTGATATCAAGATTATTTGATCCACTACTTCCCTGCTGTGTCCCAACCCCCCTGAAAATGAATAATACCCTCTAACTGCACTGGACAGAGATGTTAATAATGACAATTCTCTTTGATTATTCTGAGACAAAACACTTTGAAGAAGTAGAATACACCTTTTAACTGAAATGATTGTATGAATTACAGCTTTTCCCGTCTTTGCCTGCTAATACACGTCAGCCTGCACAAACAGCAATCTGGGCAGCTGATGTACGAGGAGTAAAATCTTCCATTGGGATAAATCAGCACAGCTGTACTGAAGGCCTTGTCTACACTAACCCTGTAAGTCAATTTAAGTTACACTAGTTAAGTTGCATAACTGAAGTCGATGTAACTTACACTGAGTCAAAGCAGTGTCTACCCTTTAGTGTGTTAGAGGGAGACACTCTCCAGTCAACATAGCTTCCGCCTCTCGTTGAAGTGGATTACTGAAGTCGACGGGAAAGTGCTCGGCCGTGTCTTCGCTAGACCACTAAACCGATGCCTGCTGCATCTATCCCAGCAGCGCCGATTCAGTCCGTAGGGCAGACAAGCCCGAAGTCAGCTAAGGATCTGGCTCTAAGCCAGTGTTTCTCAAATGCGGCCTCTGTGGCCGCATGCTACCGCCAGGGGCTTTTCACACAGACGCGGCCTGCTGGGCGGTGATGGGGTCGGGTGACAAAGCAGTGGCTCCTCCCCTGTGGCCTGGGGCTGGGCCCTGCCATCCTTTGGAGTCACAAACTGTGGAAGATCAGGCAACCGGTGTGAGTTCCCCACCTTCCCCAGGGCAGTGGGGCTCATGCTCTGTCCGCTGGCCATGGAACTTGGGCTTGGGCTCTGGCCCTGGCCCCGGGCTCACCCCCCTCTCCCGCAATCACCTCTGAGCTCTGCTGCCTCCTATGGCCCCAGGCTCCAGCCATGTGGTGACAGGCTCCAAGCCTCAGCTGCAGGATTTTGGGCTTGGACTACAGGGCCATGGGATCCAGCCCTAGCTGTGCTGTAGCAGTGGGTGCTGGCTGCAGGGTCACCCCCCGCATCACGCCTGGCCCCCGCTGCATCCTCCAATGCCAGTTTTCAGCCATGTGCTCTGTCCTCTAGCCACATGGTGACGGGCAACAAGTGCTGGACTTTGGGCTCTGGCCCTGGGCTCACCACCCCACCTCCATTCGCCCTGCTGCCACCCCCAGACCTCCATCCATTCCCCCAGGCACCAACTGCCTCCCTAAGCCCTCCTATCCATCCTCAGTTGTCCCTGACCTCCACTGCCTCTACCCACCTCCCCATCTGGGGCTTAATTTTTCTCCTGGCTTTCCAGGGCTGAGTAAGTCTGTTGTGAAAAGTGATATTTGTATGTTTGTAAATATCACTTTTTGCTGCCTCTCAGCTAGCAAATCTGCTGCTGTGAAAAGTGATATTAAACATACAAATATCACTTTTCACAGAAGTAGACTTACTAGCTAGCAAGGCTAAAAAAAGGTAACCAAAAAAGCAAAAGAAACAATAACAGATGACATGAACATACAAAGCACCTTATTTGTTTCTATTCTGTTTAGGTTCAGTAAAGAACAGAAAGAACAGTACATTATTTTTATTATTGAGCCTGCAAAAAAAAAAAACTTCAACATAAATAAATTACAATGATTTGGACATGTGTATGTGCATATTTATTTGTTCTTCCTAAAGTGAATTAAATGTTTCAGGAAAAATTGTCAGAACAGCCACCAGCAAGGGTTGGTGGCCACAGTCTGAGGCCACCAAAAAATGTGTGGTGAGAACCAAGCACTTTAAAATGACCATAGAGTGGGGATTAAAACTCTGTGGGTCATTCATTAGAATATACTCTCAGAATATTGTAGATCAATTTATTTTAGAGCAACCTCAGTTTTACAAACCACACCATTCCTTTAATGTACACATGTAATAGGAATGCCCTACTGTCAGACACGGAAGATAATTCTCCAGCAAAGGAAAATCTCACATCGCCACTTTGTCTCATACTGACAGATAATCACACATGGTAAAGGGCACGCAGAATCCCCATGTACTGGAGTGCAGCCAGAAGCAGGGTTATGTGGAGGATGGACCTGAATTGCAGGGCAGGATGTAGGACACTGTCGTGAATATTTTCATGCTGAGCAAAGGTCACTTTTCATTGAAACTCGAGGAGGCCAAAAATCACGTGCTCTGATGAGCAAAATGCTGATTTTTGCCATTGTCTAACACTACAATGCTGAACAGGACCAGACAAGTTCTGTGCTTTCCATGGGGACACTGAGCAAAGGACAGATTCAATAAATCATTAACAAATTCACTCTCCAGGCAGGGCACAGGGTAATTAATCTCATCTCTGTCACTGTTGCTTGGAGAGCTAACTCTGTAGCTGACAAGCTTCTCTTCTTTGGTTTCATTTCTACAAGTGGAGAGAGAGCTGGCATGGGTGGGGCAGCCCAGGAGGTTATGGAGGCACTTGGAGGAGGAAGTAGCAGCCTCATCTCCTTCTTGGGACCCTGAATGAGCCCCTCAGCAACAGCAGTTGCCAGCAATTGATTTCTACTGTTACCAGCCTTTCCCTTCATGCAGCCCCAGGGTTTCTTTGTCAATATCCCACAAAAGTATTAATGCCCAGGCCCAGCCTTGCTTAATGGATGAGATCTTCGGAGCTGGTACGGCTGCTGGTTTAGCTGCAGAATAATACGTGCCTTTCGCAACAGATGAGAACAATTGTTATGCACATGACAGCATCCAGACTCTGTTGTACGATTCTCCCTTTTGAGTTCAACGATCCTAGTGTAGCCAATGTCTTTTCTGTAATGCTGCTGCTTTCTATCAGCGCTACAAAGTCCCATCAACAATAATAATAATAAATGGGGTGCTATGTCTCAGGTGTAGCCTTGATACAGCATTCTAAATGGGCGCCGGGAAGGAGGAAATCAGTCCCTAACAGTGTCGAGTAACAAAAGAAGTTAATGCCGCTCACAGATAGATCAAGCAGAGGGGAAAACATACATAAAACTTAGAGGACTTTCTTCCATTGCTCAACCATGAGTGATGAGCTGGTGCATTGGTAGCACAGCCAAGATTCCAGTAGTTAAGTGAAATCTGCCTGATGAAGAGCCTAGTAAAATGTGATTATGGCCCTCAAGATTTTGCCCAGTGGGTCCTGAGGCACTCAGCACCTATCAGGATATGACCTAATCCATTGGAACATGGGAATTGCCCTACCAGATGAGAGCATTAGTCCATCAATTTCAGTATCCAAGAGTAGCCAGTACCAAGTGTATTGGAGGAAAGAAGCCTGCAATAGGAAGTTAAGGGATAACCTGCACTCAGGCAGGGAAAGCTTCCTCCTAATCCCCAAATTAGTAGTTGGTTGATGCTGAATGCTGTGAGGGTTTCTATCCCTTTCAAAGGGAAACACATGTTTTTACAGAAAAGCTGATCTTTTTTTTTCATTTGTGTAAAAGTGATAGAGTCCATGTATACATTCGTCTCCCATTCTAAACACTGCATCCTCAACTCCAGAGACAAGAGGGAGGAGTTTGCAGCCTCACAAACTGGCAGGAGGTGTGGTTTGCATCCCAAGAATCTGTAGGGAAAGCACACCACAGGCATGTCAATCACAAGCCCTCCCTGAGGGCAGCTTTCCCTCCCACCCTGATACTTCCAGCAGCATTAACTCTCATGTGGATTCTGATTAGGAATCAGCAGGATCCGGGAAGGTGTGGGAGGGAAATGCAATGGAACATGGCTGCTCCCGGAAACCCCTATCCTCAAAACCTGTGAAACGTCAAACTCACTGTCTTTCTACGGTGGACTCCCCACCCCAGTCACAAAATAAAAAATCTAGATCAAAATCTTACACAGCTGTTATTATCCACTCAGGCATAATAACATCTGCTACATGAATCTTTATTTGAATAATAATCCCTAGCTCATATATAGGACTTTTCATAGGAAATAACTATTGTGATATCCAAATCTGTTTATTTCACTTTACCATAATGAATGCAACTAGTGCTCTGGGAGCATGTAGATTTATAATAATATCTGCTACAGCAGATTTAACTAACCCGGGTAAATACCAGAAATGCTGCCACCCATAAGCTATGTCCCATATCATTTTTTCTTACCAAAAATTATAAAAATATGAGAGTAATATTTCCTTAGTCATTCCATGGTTTTGAATTCAAAGTTCTTCCCTCTCCAAAAGCCTGTCACCCGGCATTAATGGACAAATTTAAATATTCCAGCAAATGCCAGAAATGGCAACTGATGTGTCTCTTAGTAGCGAAATGTGTCATATTCGGAAAATAGAACACACCTCCAGTTTATTTATAATAGGCGGGAGAATTGTCAAACACAGCTTTGACAGAGAAAATAACAACAGTACATTGGCAACAAAGTGAGGAAAAATACATTGAAGTGTGATGTGAAATGAAGGCTTAAATTAGCTGTGGTGTAACACAGCTTGTACAATGAGGGCTAGGCCGGCTTACCTATGTCACTCAGGAGCGTGGATTTTTCAAACCCCTGAGCGATGTAGCAGGGTCAACCTAACTTTTTTGTGTAGACCAGGCCTGACATGGTGACCTGATGCCCACCACATTCAGTTTGTGCTGGACTCCAAGAGAGCATAAGTCCTCCTGGGAGAGCACACAGTCTCCAATCCTGAAGGATTCAATTCCAGGAACAGGTAGCAAGAGTCTAAACTGCTATGACAGGTCTGGAGATAGAAAGGTGATCTGTCAGGTGACTGGGTCTTGATTACTTAAGCCCACAATGTATTAATAGTATTGGTTTTGGATTCAAATAATAGTTTCATAGATTCTAAGGTCAGAAGGGATCACTGTGAGCACCTAGTCTGACTTCCTGAATAACACAGGCCAAATGATTTCCCTGAATTAATTCTTGTTTGGACTAGAGTATATTTATTCATTTGCCATGCGCTGGTGTCTGTGGATGATAGTTATTTTGAATCATTAGCCTGTGCAATAATTTCCCCATAAAAGAAAGCTTAATTCTTAGAATAGTTCACAGTGCTATTCAGTAATCATTTCCCAAACCACCTTGTGTTGCAATTCATGCAGGATCTCTCTAACAGGCAATAACTCTGTAGTGACTTGAAAATGACAGTGCGTGAGTGGCAGAATTCCTGACCTGGGCTTCCAAACATTCGACATGTTAGGTAGCTAATTAGTGAGTGGGTTTGGCAAATATAAATATGCATAACAATGCATACACTCCTTCGTTTTCTCAACAAACTTTCTCAGTCTCCTGCGAGGCATTATAACAAAATTGGACTTAAAACAGTCCAATGAGACTAGACTGCATCACCCTACTTGGAGATCTGATGTACAGCCCAGTTCTTAGGTAAAATACAATAATCCTGTGCTGCAGATTTGTCTGAGCACATTTCACATAATTAGGGGAGTCAGTGAAGGAGCTTTTCAGAACCACCGAGAATCACTGGCAGGGTTCTCCCCAGTCACTCATATTTGCCTTCTGTTGTGTTGAACAAGAATACGAATGTTCTGAGGCCACCTACTGTTTATTTTAAGAACCTACATGTTAAACTTTAGGAGATATCCAAGAGATCTGACATTTCTTAATGACTGAAAAGTAGGCCTCATCGTTTATTTAAAAAGTCAAGATAAGTTGAAAACAGAACAGCATGAAACTCCCCTGCTTTGCTTTATGTGAATCTTTATTTGAATAATAATCCCTAGCTCATATATAGGACTTTTCATAGGAAATAACTATTGTGATATCCAAATCTGTTTATTTCACTTTACCATAATGAATGCAACTAGTGCTCTGGGAGCATGTAGATTTATAAAAATACAGTGAACAAAACTCAGACTCTCTCAAATACTCCACTTTTAAATGCTCCGACCGCCCTGCTCTGGAGAATTCCCAGGGGCCACTGAAATTTTTGGGAATTTTTATCCTTGATTCCAATGGGGCCAGGATTTCACCCATGCTGTTTCTCAGTTCAACAGAGCCTGAATTTGCTGACTTCCAGGTGATACTTCAAAGCCCATTTGTTCTCCGAGGCTTTTGCAATTGGGAGGAATGAATAGATGATGAAGAGATGGTGAAGAGATGATGGTTGCAGCGACTCACACCACTTCAGAAAGCCTCAGCCACTCACAAGCCAACCCAAGCTGCATTTGAACACCTGTCTTTGCACTGCAGCACGAATGGAATTTAACCAGAAGCTCCAGCCCAGAACAATCTAACCCTACTACCAGGTGCCTTTAGTGGTAGCAAAGACTAGGCTCAATATAATGCTTAGGTATCTCTTTTTAAATAGACTCTTGGCTTGATCCTCCTCTACTCCGAAGGCACTTGAGAGTCCTTGAAAAGATGAAACATGAAAATCTTTTACTTGGGAAACAGATATACATAACTGACATAATACAATGAAATTAACAAAAGGCAGAGAGAACAGCAGACCCCACACTCTGAGTCGTTATTAACTGTCTGGCTTGTTGGAGGCCTACAACTCTTGTTAAAACATAATTCCCATACACCTATACTTCACTCCTGCAGCCAGGAAGATTAGGGACAGTCAGCTGGGTGCTGGGGCATATAGCTTTCCTCAGCCACTCTGCTCCAGCGCTGGAGGAGCTGCAAGGGACTAAGCAGGCACAAGAAGTGAGTCAGTGGGGAGCTGTGGTCAGCGAACTAAGTCCAAGAAGGGTGGCTCTGCAGGGAGGCTGGGATCACTGAGGACACAAGTAGAGGCAAGGAGTCTCCAGGGAAGAAGCCATTGGGGCGCTGCTCAATTCCAGATAGGGTGACCAGACAGCAAATGTGAAAATCCGGATGGGAGGGGGGAGGGGGGTAATAGGAGCCTATATAAGAAAAACACCCAAAAATCGGGACTGTCCCTATAAAATTGGGACATCTGGTCACCTCAGAGTAGGAGCCTTTCAAGTTAGCCAGACCAAGCGAGGGTGCCATCCATGATGGTCTGTTGGACTGGTTAAAGACTGAGCCTAGGGAGGGCTGCAGAGGAGGACCCACCAATGGAGGGTACCACATCAGGCCCTCTTGGCCAGTGAGAGGACTGAGCCCAGGAAGGGCTGCAGGACACTTTCGATTGTGAAGCCCGGAAGAGGTTTCTTCAGTTTCACACACAGACTGAGTGTGACTCAGCCAGAGGGCTGAGTCACTTAAGATTGGCCTGACAAGCACAGCAGCTGACAGGAGGTACCGTGAGTGAAGGAAATTGAGAAAAAACGGCAGGCCCACACACGCTTGGGGTCGCTTCTGAGAGGTGAGTGCACCCCATTACAGCCAGCCTAACTTCAATATCTGGAAAGATACTGGAACAAATTACTAAACAGTCAGTTTGTAAGCTTTTAGTACAGGGGTTCTCAAACTTTGTAGGTTCAACACCCCTTTTTCCTGGTCCCCCCGCGCTGCAGCCCAGGGATATGTCTGCCAAAGTGCCACCAAACTGAACACTTCCAGTTTTGGCGGCATTTCAGCGGACTTGCACTGCTTCTCTGCATGCCTGCCGAAATGACACTGAAAGCTCAATTCCCTCAGCCTCTCCTCATACATGCCCCAGCCCCCTAATCATTTTCATTGCTCTGTGCTGGACTCTCTCCAATTTTTCCACATCCTTTCTGTAGTGGAGGGCCCAAAACTGGACAAAATACTCCAGATGCAGCCTCACCAGTGCTGAATAGAGCAGAATAATCACTTCCCTCGATCTGCTGGCAACTCTCCTACTAATGCAACCCAATGTGCCATTAGCCTTCCTGGCAATGGCACATTGGGTTGCATTAGTAGTTGAGTTGATTCAGTAGTGTGCTTCGGGGGCACACCGCTGAATCATATCCAGCTTCTTGTTCATTGTAATTCCCCAGGTTCTTTTCTGCAAACTGCCACTTAGCCAGTCGGTCTACAGCCTGTATCAGTGCATAGGATTCTTCTGTCCTAAATGCAGGACTCTGCACTTGTCCTTGTTGGACCTCATCAAATATCTTTTGGCCCAATCCTTCAATTTGTCTAGGTCACTCTGGACCTGATCCCTGCCTTCCTGCATATCTACCTCTCCCCTCAGATTAGTGTCATTCGTGAACTTGCTGAGGGTGCAATCCACCCCATCATCCAGATCATTGATAAAGATATTAAACAAAACTGGTCCCAGGAATGACCCCTCAGACACTCCACTTGATACCAGCTGCCAACCAGACATGGAGCCGTTGATCACTATCCATTAAGCCAGATGCTCTAGCCAGATTTCTATCCACCTTATGGCCAATTAATCCAATCCATACTTTTTTAACTTGCTAACAAGAACTCTGTGGGAAACCATGTCAAAAGCTCTGCTAAAGTCAAGATATATCATGTTCACCGCTTTCCTCATATTCATGGAGACAGTTATTTCATCATAGAAGGCAATCAGGTTGGTCGGGCATGACTGGCCTTTGGTGAATCCATGTTGACTGTTTCTGATCATCTTCCTCTCCTCCAAGTGCTTCAAAATGGATTCCTTGAAGACGTGCTCCATGATTTTTCCAGGCACTGAGGTGATGCTGACCAGACCGTAGTTTCCCAGATTCTCCTCCTTTCCTTTTTCAAATTGACCTAATCCCCTGCGTAGACAGCACTAGGTTGTCTGGGCATTTTCCTCTCAATTTAGCTACCGACTTTCAGGGAGGTGGAGTACCTACTCTGAGGGGAGAACCCTCCCCCCCATAGTGTCTTCACTGAAGCATGACAGCAGTACAGCTGTGTCACTGCAACATTTTAAGTGTAGACAAACCCTAAGATAAATAGAAGGTGGGGCAGATTGTTAAGCATAAGGAGTCAACACTTGTTTTAGGCGACCACTTAAAATGAAGTGAGCAATTAACCCCTCTGCAGTTGTAAAATGATGGCGGGTTAGTTGGCAGCAGGGTGTGTTACAAATTGTTGTAATGAGTCATAAAACCAGGCTCTGTTAAGTCCAAGGTCGCAGTGAGATAAGACGTGGTGGATGGAAGGCAATGTGTTGAGCTGACCTGTGCCATGGAACTCCAGAGTTGTAATGCATTTCCTCTCATTTCCTTCCAGCCATAATCCCTTCTTTAATGGGAAGCCTTAGGCACATCCATTGAGGTAGCATAGAAGGGCCTAGGAACAGCTCTGCCCCCAGGTGGCATATATGAGACCCTTGGAAAAAATGGTAACTTATAGAGCTATTGGGAGTAAAATGTTCTTTTCTGCAATTCTAATGAGCCGTGTGTGCATGTGTGCACATTCATGGTGATGAAGGTATCATTAGTGAGAGCTTGAAACTGAGTAAGAAGAGAATCTGAACAGCTGGTAATTGTTTCATTTCCTACATATTTTATCTCCCAAATGCTAGCAGCACATAGAGTAGAAGAGAATTTTTCTGCTGATATGCAATTAAACAAACCAGGTGAGGCTATGACCTACAATGGTCCTTATTTTGGGATTATAGGGAATAACTGGAAGGAATCCCCTCTCTCTGGGTAAAACCTTTGCACTCAAAGTACTCTCTTCCAGCAAAATTCGCTCCTGTGGAGAGAGCTAGCACAAGACATAGGCACCACTTTAATCTGCCTTACATCCATTAGGATATCTGGCTAAAAACTTCAGGCTTGGTAAAAACTTAATAAAAGCATACAAGCTCCACTGCATCACATCTATTTCAAAAGCCAGCTTGAGTTGTTAATTTCTTCAGGATGTCAGCAATGTTCTGTGTTCCTAGCTCTGCACCAGAAAGAACAAGCTGCTTATCAACAGAGCTGTAACAAAATAGAGAGGGTTCGGTTAAATTGTGTTTTGAATAAAGGGCCTGACATCTTGCACATTTCTTCTGACATTATTATAGCTAGAGCTGAGGGTGAATATTCTGGCAAAAAAATTTTGTTAAAAAATGTAGATTTGGGTTGACTGAAACATTTCACAAATTCATGCTGATTTCAGCTAATTGTTTCTATTGCTGGGGGTGGGGGAGGGGATGGCAATGTCCAAACGGTTCATTTTGACAACAAAACACTTCAGTTCCTCAGGCTAGATTCACAAAGGAACCCTGGTGTCCAACCCCAACATTCTCCCACCACTTGAGGAACCCTGGAGTAGATGGTGCTGGCAGCCCCCTTATATCTGACAGCTCGGTAGTCGGGAATTCCCCTGGAAAAGAGAACCTGGATTCCAAACTCTGCTCCAGAGCAGGAATTCAAGCCTGGACTCTGCACATCCCAAGTGAGCTTGCTAAACACAGGGCTATTACCACCCCGCCTCCTCCTTGGTTTGGGGAATGGTACTTCTGTTGTCCTGTGAATCTAACCTCTCACTTCTAAGTTGCCTTTCCATTTAATTTTTTTTTTAACTAGTCAAAAATGCCTAAAATCACAATGAAATATTTGGTTTTGGTCAACTCAAAATGAATTCATTTCATTTCCAGCTTTTCAGTTTGCCAAAAACTTCTGCTTTGGGTTGGCCCAAAATGAATTTTTACAATTTTTCAGAACTGCCAGTGGACCAAAAAAAAACCCACCCCCAAACCAGTTATTCGCACATCTCTAATTATAGCTTCAGGGCCTGGTACACCACCACCTGGAACCTTGTGCAGTCATTTACTCCCAGGCAAAGTGGGTGTAAACTGTACCAGTCAAGACTTAGTGGAGTTTTACATCCTGTTTGAACAGGGATAAATACATGAGGGCCGAGGCTCTGAGAAGTCACACCTCCATTATCCAATTGTTGCTCTATACAGATGAAAAACAAGCCTCAGCAGATAACGCCAAATTACTGCATCCACATACACTTTGCAAAAAAAGGAAGGCTAGTACTAAGATAAGCTTTGCAGCAGTGGTCTTCAAAGTTGGGTGCGCGGGGTGCCCAGGGGTGCCGCCAATCCAGGCCGGGAGATCGCCGATGCCGTGGTCTATTTTCGTCCCGCCAAAATGCTGCAGAAAGAAAGCGGAAGCTTTCTATTTGGCGGCGTTTCAGCGGACATATCCTGGGGGCCGCGACCGGAGGCGAGACAGCGAAAGGGGCCACAGAGCCAAAAGTTTGAAGAATGCTGCTTTACAGGACTAGTGAGGCAGGACTAACACAGGAACCATGAGCTAGTGCACTGAGCACAAGCTTATGCTGTAGTCCCAACTTTGCTTGGTGGTACTGGGCAAGTCACCAAGAGTCAAGCATTCAAAAATGGGCTCTCACTTTGGTCACTTCAGTTTTGGGGATCCCAAATTTAGACATTCAGAGCTGCTGAAATTCACGGAACCCACTGTGTTTAATCAGCATTATATACACTCAGCATCACTGAAAACTAAATGTTACAGTAGGTATCCAAAGCTAGGCCCTCAGAAAAAGAAGCGCCCAAAACTATAAGCCTCTTTTGTAAAGCTGGGCCTTAACTTCTCTGTCTCTGGTTTCACTTTCAGTGAAATGGGGATAATACTTATCTCCTTGGGGGATCATGAGTGTTCAGCAGCTAGTGTTTGTGCAACATTTTCGAAGTGTGACACCCCTTTAAAGTGCTAAGTATTATAGTAAGAAAATACTTTGCATTACAAACCTGATTTTAAATCCCTCCTTTAATGTCACCAAAATCCAACCAATCTGACTGAAATGTCTCATGCGTGATGTCCTATCAATGGAGACTTTATTGGGGTGAATCAGCCAAAGCATCTAGCATTAGCTAGTGGCTTAGGAGTGAAGACTACCATAGGATCATGATCTCAGAACCACAGCTGACATTATATTACAAGAGTTGTCTGCAGTCCTGGCGGTGTTTGGAACATTTGAGGCAGGCTACTGAAGTTCTGTCATCAGAAGACTGTTGGCCACAGTCTTGTGTATATATCGTGATTACTCCGCACAAGGAAATAGCAGGACAAAAAGGAAATGTTTGCAGGAAGGTAACACTTCTCCCACACTGAAAAACAAATTACTCACTTCATGCTAATCACATGGCATTTTTACTAGCAGTAAGTGAGTGCGAGTTTTTCAGTTCTTGTGAGTAATGTTTTCTTTTCTCAGATGAACTGGGAATCAGTAACACTGAAAGTCAGTGGAACCTACAGTGTGATCCTCTGCAGCTTTACATTCTTTCACATTTGTTATTTTGTTTTGAAATCCTTTTTAAAAAGCTTTTGTTCAAATTACTTTAATTCCTCCTGAACTGAACTCTTAGCAGGGCTTCTCCATCACTCCTTGTTCAAAATACACAGGGGGTCCAGCTATATGAAATGCTCAAAGGTGGGTGCACCCCAGCCTTTTCCCAGGAGGTGGGAGAAGGTGCAATACCTGTTTCTTTTCTTCACCTGGGTCCCTAAACCCTTCCAGAGCCTGCCCACACCACAGGCACCACGAGCTGCCCATCTATTCCTAACTCTTTTATCTTAACAACCTTTGCTTCTGCTGGGTGCTGGCGCTACTGCAGCCAACTGCAGAACCAGTATCTGCTGCTTTCTGAATAGGGATGGGCCTGATCCCAAACTTTGAGTCTAGAGCTGTACATCACATTGCGGTCACAGGTTGCCACAAAACTTGTGCTCTGAACAGTCCCAGTTTGGAGTTCAAATTCCAATGTAGAATCCAGGCTTTCCTGAACAACTGAGGTGTTCAACTCTAGCCATTTGAGAAGCTGTGAATTTGGCTCCAAATCCAAGTTTGTATCTGGAGTTTTGGCTATGCTTCTAAGGTTAGCATGGCCCAAAATGCTAGGAACATTTCTTTCAGGATCAGCCACTAAGTGTTGTTTCATGGCAGGTAAATAATTATCAGCTCCATTTTGCAGAAAGTGAAACCTGAGACTGGGAAGCTAAGGTCCAGTTTTTCATAGCATTACCGATGTTCTGGGAACAAACCAAATGATCTGAGTGTTCTTATATGCCTATGTTTCTTTCATGTAGTAATGGATCAGGGGAAAGCAGTAGACATGTATTCCTGGACATTAGCAAAGCTTTTGATACAGTCTCCCACAGTATTCTTGCCAGTAAGTTAAAGACGTATGGGCTGGATGAATGGACGATAAGATGGATAGAAAGCTGGCTGGATCGTTGGGCTTAACGGTTAGTGATCAATGGCTCCATGTCTAGCTGGCAGCTGGTATCAAGTGCAGTGCGCAAGGTCGGTCCTGGGGCCAGTTTTGTTCAATATGTTCATTAATGACCTGGAGGATGGTGTTGACTGCACCAGGGGAGGCTCTTCGTTTTTTGCCGCCCCAAGCGGGGCAGTCAGGCCGGCTTCAGTGGCACGCCTGCAGGAGGTCCGCTGGTCCCACCGATTGGTGGCATTTCTGCAGGAGGTCCACCAGTCCCTCACTTCAGTGCACCCGCCGCTAAAATGCCGCCAGATCTGCGGGACCAGCGGGACTCCTGCAGAAACACAGCCGAAGGCCACCCTGACAACAACCGGTAGGCTACCCCCTGCAGTTTGCCGCCACAGGCACGTGATTGCTGCACTGGTGCCTGGAGCCGCCCCTGGACTGCACCCTCAGCAAGTGTGCAGATGACACTAAACTGGGAGGAATGGTAGATACACTAGAGGGTAGGGATAGGATACAGAGGGACCTAGACAAATTAGAGGATTGGGCCAAAAGAAATCTGATGAGGTTCAACAAGGACAAGTGCAGAGTCCTGCACTTAGGACGGAAGAATCCCACGCACTGCTACAGACTAGGGACTGAATGACTAGGCAGCAATTCTGCAGAAAAAGACCTAGGGGTTATGGTGGACAAGGAGCTGGGTATGAGTCAACCGCATGCCCTTGTTGCCAAGAAGGCTAATGGCATTTTGGGTTGTTTAAGTAGGGGTATTTCCAGCAGATAGAGGGACGTGATCATTCCCCTCTATTCAGCATTGGTGAGGTCTCATCTGGAGTACTGTGTCCAGTTTTGGGCCCCACACAACAAGAAAGATGTGGAAAAATTGGAAAGAGTCCAGTGGAGGGCAAAAAAAAATGATTAGGGGGCTAGAGCATTGACTTGTGAGGAGAGGCTTAGGGAACTGGGATAGTTCAGTCTGCAGCAGAGAAGACTGAGGGGGGATTTGATAGCTGCTTTCAACTATCTGAGCGGGGGTTCCAAAGAGGATGGATCTAGACTGTTCGCAGTGATACCAGATGACAGAACAAGGAGCAATGGTCTCAAGTTGCAGAGGGGGAGGTTTAGATTGGATATTAGGAAGCACTGGAATGGGTCACCTAAGGAGGTGTTGGAATCTTCTTTCTTAGAGGTTTTTAAGGTCAGGCTTGACAAAGCCCTAATTGTGATGATTTAGTTGGGGTTGATCCTTCTTTGAGCAGGGTTTTGGACTGGATGGCCTCCTGAGGTCCCTTGCAACCCTGATATTCTGTGATGCTATGAATATAAATGAGCGGAGCTCAACAGGGGCACACATACCCTCTGGGGTATTCAGAGGTCTTCTGGGAGTACAGCAACTCATCTAGGCATTTGCCTAGTTTTACAACAGGCTACATAAAAAGCACTAGCGAAGTCAGTACAAACTAAAATTTCATATAGACAAATGAGAAAGAAAGCAATCTTACAGTAATAGTGTGCCGGGACACTTTTATTTTTATGTCTGATATTGTAAGTTCATAGCTTTTAAGTGAGGTGAAACTTGGTGTACACAAGACAAATCAGACTCTTGAACAGGACCGGCTCTAGGCACCAGCAAAGCAAGCACTTGCTTGGGGTGGCACATTTCCAAGGGCAGCATTCTGGCACCGAACAACCCTTTTTTTAAAAAAAAAATCCACCAATGTACACACAAAAAAAAATACACGAAGATCAAAAAAATCTCCAGTAGTGCAGTAGGAGCGTGACGTGAAAAATATTATCACATAGTGACACAGTCACTCAATGTGAATGCGCTTAAATGTGTTAGCGGTAATGGTTATTGATGAATTAAATCAGGAATCATGATTACTTGTGTGTAGCGGCGCCATTCGCACCAATTTCCATGTCACGTTGGTGCCAGTAGTTTAACGTATGGTATTGAATATTTTGCTTGTGTTTGAACTTGTTTTAAACCATTTCAACTTTCAAAGGAATCAAACGTTGGTAAAGGTGAGTAAAGCATTTATTTATTTACTTATTCTAACTACAAATTCTCTGTTTTAATTTTTAAAAAATTTTAAACAGTTAAAAAAAACCCACTGCAAAGTGCAAACGTGTAAAAGCCAAAAAGGGCAGGGGGGGCAAATATTTTTTTGCTTGAGACGCTAAAAAACCTAGAATCCGCCGTGCTCTTGAAAGGAGTATAGTATTCTGGAAGGGCTGAGAACCACTGATGTAAACTGTAGCTAGTGCATTGCTATATCTCCCTCTAGTGGTAGCTGAACCACACAGTGCCCCATGGGAAGTCTTTTAGCTGAGACAGGAGAACCTCAAGCATTTAGATCCCAAAATCCAGAGTTCAATTCCTATGGCCAATGATGGGGCACTGTGTCCTGGAAAAATAAAATGTTCATAAAGTGAATGAATTTTTCAGCATATTAGGCTATGTAATGTTATTTTAAATTTGGAAGGGACTGAAAATAGTTATTGTCAGACAGTTATTTGCTAGTCTGGTGCCCCATCATAAATCTATCACTGATGCCAGCAGCCTCATTGTGGTTGTGAAATGCCATGAATGGAATGAACATACAGGCAGCAATGACTTATCACCTATGGGGTGGGCCTTCTAAATAATGAGTAATGCTCATTGGCAGAGCCGTGCGGTTAAAGCATCCACTGTCCCTCCTCCATATTGTAAGTGCTCTTTGAATAAATGGCATTTCAGTCATGAAAGCTCTCGGTCTGGTGATTACCACAGGTAGTACAGTGACTTTCCCAAAAGGGAATTGTTATTAGCTAACAGACTAATAACCAGAAGATTTATTTAACAAACACTTGAATGATTATTATTCTCCTTGCACTGTGAGCTTATTTGTGGCTTTCCTTTTGGTAAACACTTTCAATGGGCCCCATTTCAGTCTCAGGCCTAAATTATAAGCTCCTTGTGGCATGATGCATCCTAGCAGTGACCTTGAATTTAAATCTTTGTTTCTGTTCTCTTTGTTTCTGTCAATCATCAGTCTGTTTGAGAATCATCATTTTATTTCAAACTGTAAACAAGATTGGTATTTCTGTAGCAACCACCATTTACATCAGGGGAGAGAAGATGACGCAACAAGGAGAAATAGGCCATTTGTCCTTGACCTCTCTTCAAAAATCAGAAAACCTCTTACGTCTAAATGCTTCCATATTCACCTATTAAGAATACTGCTTCATTTCTGAGCCAGCCAAGGCCACAGAGATGGCTTTAATCAACAAAACTAAAGCACTTTAATGATAACTATTCATTCTGCTAGCACTATACTGGCCAATACCAAACTTACGTTCCTCCCAGCAAACATAGCTTTTTCCATTTAACATGTGATGGAAGTGGTGGGGTAAACAGTCACATCTGACCTGTTGGATCACCACAGTACTTGCTGCTGATGGCAACTTTTTGGGCAGATGTTGATAAGGATCTTTTACCTGGTCCATTCATCATGGGCTGCATTTTCAACTGTTGCTATAACCAACTGCTCCATGAAAGCAGGTTTTAAGCCACATTCTACCCCCAAACACATCTGTGCGGGTGTTCAGTAGATTTGTTGATATCGGCAATGAGCTGCAAGTAAAGGATCATCAGACAATTCAATGAGTCATTTTAGCCGCTGTGGCCTCCAAAATGGTGATTCCAGCTGATGACAAGGATGCTTAGGAGGAAGCACTTGCCCACAGTAAATTAGGAAACATATCCAGGGAATCATCCTTTATGGAAAAAATAGCACAGAGTAAAACCTGATAAGATTTCTCCAGTTCAGCTCATAGCAGAGCACAAGCGATCTACCAGCAGCAAAGGACACTTGATTCTTTCCCTTTTCAAATGTCACAACAGTGTCATTCTTATTGTTGCTATAAGCTGTCTCAGAATTTAGAGCCAAATCCTTCAACCCTTACAGAGACTTGCATATTCATTTTGTGGGGCATTTTACCAGAGCAATAACAGACTAAGGTCTGCAGGATTTGTCCCTTTAGAAATAAAAATCGTAAATACACATGACATCCTGCCCTCCGTCCCTTGTGAGCTTTGCAAACATAAAAATTCTTGGTTCACTAAGTGGTTACACTGTGTGGGGACCTGACCATGTTATCCTCCATGCCCAAAGCAATCTAGGTTCTCCACACTGGGAAAGTGAGAGCAAGACTGACTTCTCCCTCCTAGTTAAACTTCAATAAAGCCTAGATACATCAATCATTTCTCTCTCAGAACTGGAATTCTTTCAGACTGTTCTTGGAGTACAGTCCTCACTGGCAGTGCGGGTGCCCTGCAGTTCTCTGTGTGACAGGAAAACCTAGGATTGGGCCTGACAAGAAAAAAAGTGGAGGAAATGTCCAGCCCCAAATGACATCACTGTTTTTTGATAGATGCAGACCCTGCAGCATTCCCTGCTAGAGAATGTTAATTAAGAAGAAATAAGTTACCTGGGTTTTTCAGTGCTCTTATTTCACTCCTCATCATTGGTTCCAGAATGTCTGTGCTTCCAAACATTGCAAAGCCTAGTGTAAACAAGCCTGAGTGTTCCAATGCAACCAAAGCAACAGCAAAGGTCAGCTTTACATCAAACAAAAATTGCTAATTTGATTCTTAAAAGTTGGGCTCACATTGATTTTGCCATCAGTTGCAAAATGCTTCCCAACATTCAAATTACAAAAAGTATTCCTACTCTAGTGGTTAATGTCCTTTGCTCCATTTCTTTTTAGTTGTTTATATAACCTTTCCTTAAATTAGATCAAAATCTCTCCCCCGCCTCCACCCCTGAATGCAAAGCCTGAGTGTACAGAGTATTGCACGGCAAGCAGGACCTACAGAATTAACTAACAGACAATGCAATCATCCACTCTATCAGTCAGGGTATGAAATCCACTATTACTATAGCAGCAGCTGTAACATACTATTTGCTCTCTCATGCAGGTGTTTTGGCTGCTGGAAGAGTGTAAGGCCTGGTCTACAGTACGCGATTATGACGAATTTAACATTGACTCTTGGAGCGGTGCACTGTGGGTAGCTAATCCCACAGTCTCCGCAGTCTCTGCTGCCCATTGGCATTTCAGGTTTTTTTTTAATGGAGTTCTGCCTGCCCAGATTCTTCTCCCTATACAGAGATCAGATCCAATATCTCCCATTCGGTCCATGCTGGAGCTCTTTTGCAATTCTGGGATTGCAGGAAATGAAATTCAAAAGTTCCTAGCCACAGTACTGTGAATGCACTCCATCAACTTAATGCGCTTAGTGAGGACACTCACAATCAACTGTATAAAATCTCTTCCGAAAAATCAACTTCCATAAATTTGACCTAATTTTGAACTGTAGATGTACCTTAAGAAAAGGCTGAGACAAAATATTAATTTCACATGAAACAAAACGGCAACAAATACTTTCAGCCAGTACAGACCTCAGCAGAATTCAGATCTATGATATACTCACATTGTTCATGTCTGCATATTTACAAGTGAGACCTAAAGAGATTTATTTTATGGCCTGGATCCATGTATATTTCCCCTGCTATGAAATTTAGGTTTGTACTTCAGCAAAAATTCATGTATTCTGCATGGCACTATAGCATTTTTCAAGGTTAAATTGACTAATAAGGACACCTGGTGATTTACAGGATATCATGGGGAGAGATAATGAGTTTACCTTACATCTATGAATTGGTAAGCATGTTTCTGAGAGCACTCAATAATGAATCACCATCTAAGAATTAGGGTCAGCCTTCTGACAATAAGCTACTTGTCAGGTGCTTGGAAAGCACAGAAATTTGCCATCCCAAGAGCGAATCAAGTGATTATCTTTCTTGTGATTTTTGGCACTAAAAGATATTCTGAAAACATTGAACACTTAAATGGAAATAACCGCATCACACTCAAACCCCTTCAGCAAGACAGAACATAAGAACATAAGAAAGGCCGTACTGGGTCAGACCAAAGGTCCATCTAGCCCAGTATCCTGTCTACCGACAGTGACCAATGCCAGGTGCCCCGGAGTGAGTGAACCTAACAGGTAAAGATCAAGTGATCTCTCTCCTGCCATCCATCACCCCCCTCTAACAAACAGAGGCTAGGGACACCATTCCTTACCCAGCCTGGCTAATAGCCATTAATGAACTTAGCCTCCATGAATTTATCCAGTTCTCTTTTAAACCCTGTTATAGTCCTAGCCTTCACAGCCTCCTCAGGCAAGGAGTTCCACAGGTTGACTGTGCACTGTGTGAAGAAGAACTCCCTTTTATTTGTTTTAAACCTGCTGCCCACTAATTTCAATGGGTGGCCTCTAGTTCTTCTATTATGGGAACAAGTAAATAACTTTTCCTTATTCACTTTCTCCACGCCACTCATAATTTTATATACCTCTATCATATCCCCCCTTAGTCTCCTTTTTTCCAAGCTAAAAAGTCCTAGCCTCTTTAATCTCTCCTCATATGGGACCCGTTCCAATCCCCTAATCATTTTAGTTGCCCTTCTCTGAACCTTTTCTAATGCCAGTATATCCTTTTTGAGATGAGGAGACCACATTTGTACACAGTATTCAAGATTTGGGCACACCATGGATTTGTATAAGGGCAATAAGATACTCTCCATCTTATTTTCTATCCCTTTTTTAATGATTCCTAACATCCTGTTTGCTTTTTTGACTGCCGCTGCACACTGCATGGACATCTTCAGAGAACTATCCACGATTACTCCAAAATCTATTTCCTGATTAGTTGTAGCTAAATTAGCCCCCATCGTATTGTACGTATAGTTGGGGATATTTTTTCCAATGTGCATTATTTTACATTTATCCACATTTAATTTCATTTGCCATTCTGTTGCCCAATCACTTAGTTTTGTGAGATCTTTTTGAAGTTCTTCACAGTCTGCTTTGGTCTTAACTATCTTGAGCAGTTTAGTATCATCTGCAAACTTTGCCACCTCACTGTTTATCCCTTCCTCCAAATCGCTGATGAATAAGTTGAATAGGATTGGTCCCAAGACTGACCCTTGGGGAACACCACTAGTTACCCCTCTCCATTCTGAAAATTTACCATTTATTCCTATCCTTTGTTCCCTGTCTTTTAACCAGTTCTCAATCCATGAATGGATCTTCCCCCTTATCCCAGGGCAACTTAATTTAGGTAAGAGCCTTTGGTGAAGGACCTTGTCAAAGGCTTTCTGAAAATCTAAGTACACTACGTCCACTGGATCCCCCTTGTCCACATGTTTGTTGACCCCTTCAAAGAACTCTAATAGATTAGTAAGACATGATTTCCCTTTACAGAAACCATGCTGACTTTTGCCCAACAATTTATATTCTTCTATGTGCCTGACAATTTTATTCTTTACTATTGTTTCAACTAATTTTCCCAGTACGGACGTTAGACTTACCAGTCTGTAGTTGCCGGGATCACCTCTAGAGCCCTTTTTAAATATAGGCGTTACATTAGCTATCTTCTAGTCATTGGGTACAGAAGCCAATTTAAAGGACAGGTTACAAACCCTAGTTAATAGTTCTGCAATTTCACATTTGAGTTCTTTCAGAACTCTTGGGTGAATGCCGTCTAGTCCCGGTGACTTGTTACAGTCAAGTTTATCAATTAGTTCCAAAAACCTCCTCCAGTGACACTTCACTCTGTGACAATTCCTCAGATTTGCCACCTACAAAAGACGGCTCAGGTTTGGGAATCTCCCTAACGTCCTCAGCCGTGAAGACCGAAGCAAAGAATTCATTTAGTTTCTCCGCAATGACTTTATCATCTTTAAGTGCTCCTTTTGTATCTCTGTCATCCAGGGGCCCCACTGGTTGTTTAGCAGGCTTCCTGCTTTCTGACATATTTAAAAAACATTTTATTATTACCTTTTGAGTTTCTGGCTAGCTGTTCTTCAAACTCCATTTTGGCTTTTCTTATTACATTTTTACACTTAATTTAGCAATGTTTATGCTCCTCTCTAGTTACCTCAGTAGGATTTGAGTGAATGCCTTTACATAGAGGTACACAGACACTGCCATTCACTAAAAGGTCTCCATCTCGAACTATGCAATACTATGGCCCCCTTACAATAGCCTTTTGACCCCCTTTTGGGTTGTGATCCCAGTTTGAGAAAATCTGTATACTTTTAGGTACTTTTACCCTATAGTATAGGGTACGTTTAGAGTATAGGGTAAAAATACACAAAAACCCAGATTTCATAGGGGAGACCAGATTTCACGGTCTATGATGTGTTTGTCACGGCTGTGAATTTGGTAGGGCCCTAGCTATTAGACATGGTGGCTAAGCCTCTGATTGCCCGATGCTGGAACTGGATGGATCACTCGATAATTTCCCTGTTCTGTTCGTTCTCCCTGAACCACCTGGCATTGGCCACTGAGCTAGATGAAGTATTGGCGTGACCCAGTGTGTCCGTTCTTATGTTGCTTAGAAAATAAATTGCATAACCATAGTGTGACAGGTTCAGTCACAGAGATCACCTTGGGACTGTCACCTGATGTGCTGAAATTACCTCTGAGCCCATTTTCTCTGCCATCTTAGGATTCCAGAACCCTTGTCTTGTTGAGCCACACATGCCAGCCTGCTACAACACTGACTCAGGCTCTGGTCCATGCTTCCAAAGCATCAGACTTAACTGAAAACAGCTCAGCAGGTTACCTATTTCCAGCACCCAGACACCCAGTTCCCAATGGAATCCAAGCCCCATATAATTCCTTTTTACTCTGTATAAAGCTTATACAGTGTAAACTCATAAATTGTCTGCCCTCTATAACATTGATAGAGAGATATGCACAGCTGTTTGCTCCCCCAGGTATTAATCACTTACTCTTGGTTTATTAATAAATAAAAGTGATTTTATTAAGTATAAAAGTAGGATTTAAATGGTTTCAAGTAATAGACAGAACAAAAGTAAGTCACCAAGCAAAATAAAGCAAAAACATGCAAGTCTAAGCCTAATACATTCAGAAACTGATCACAGGTAATATCTCACCTTCAATAAGCTTCTTTTACAGACTAGACTCCTTCCTAGTCTGGGCCCAATCCTTTCTCCTGCCCTTGTTAATTCTAGCAGACATTTCAGGTGGTAAGCAGGGGTCTTCTCATGACTGGCACCTCCTTTGTTCTGCTCCATCCCCTTTTATAGCTTTGACACAAGGTGGGAATCTTTGCCTCTTTGAGTCCCCACCCCTCCTTCTAAATGGAAAAGTATCAGGTTTAAGATGGATTTCATTATCAGGTGACATGGTCACATGTCATTGTAAGACCCCCAAGTCTCCATTCTTCCTGGATTGGCCCACAGGTACACAGGAAGGCTTGCAGGTAAATAAACAATTTACAAGTAATTGTCCTAGTCAATGGGAACCATTAAGATTCTAAACCATCATTAATGGCCGGCATTTTACATAATTACAATAGGACCTCAGAGTTATACTTCATATTTCTAGCTTCAGATACAAGAATGAGACATGCATACAAGTAGGAGGAATATATTCAGTAGATTATAACCTTTGTTATGATACCTTACTACAGACCTTTTGCATAAAGCATATTCCAGTTACATCATATTCACACTCATAAGCAAGTTTCCATAAAACATATGGAGCGCAACATCACACATAGCACATAGCACTTCCACAGCTCTTTACATTTTCAATGCACTACGCAAACACTGACTAATTAAATTTAAGATTCAGCTGTAAATCTCCTAACATGTCCATTCGGGAGAGTAAAGGGGCATAAAATGCCCTCTTGTTCTTCTACTTGGGCCACCTATGTTATTACTCAATGCACTTGGGAGAGGGCAGCTATCACCAAGTTCCTGATGGTATTTCCTTGTGGCTGGGAAGGAAGCAAAGCTGGGCAGGAAACGATTTTTCTCATCATGGAAAAATATGGGATTTTGAAAAGTTTGCCCTTCCCTAATAGAAACAAAAAGTCTAAATTGCAAAACAATTCATGAACCAACAATCCAGAAAATAATTTTGTTCAGGCCAACCAAAATGTTTCATTTTGATCATTTGAAAATACCGTGTTTTCATTTGGACCCTTTTATCTTTTTTTAATACAATTAACTTAAATTTGTAAATGAATCCATTTTCTAAATGTTTCAAACAAAAAAATGAACTTTTTATTGACATTTTTGAAACTTATTTTTCCAAAATTTGTTGAAAGTTACCCTTTCCCCCAAAAAATAGTTTTGACAAACAGCATTTTTCAACAAAAAATCACTGTTGAAAAATTCCCAACCAACTGTGAACGTGAGACAGCAGAACCTTGGGTCCACTCTGTTTTCCCCACCCCCAATGCACTATCCTTTAATCCTGCAACAGTGCAGCTGTCTGCTACCCCTTACATGGAGCAGGCTGTAAGATTATAATGTATCCCTTAGATTGTCAAATCTTTGGGACAGGGATTAGCTTTTATTACATGTTTGTACAGTGCCAAGCATATTGGATTCCCGACCTCAGTTGGGACCACTAGACCCTACTGACATACAAATAATAAAAAACTGACAAAGAACAAAAGCAGAAAAATCTTTCGAGTCACTGGCGGTTTTCTGTCTGTTACAGTCGTGTAATGTTACCCTGGATGGATATTTTGAAAAAATGGTACTCAGAGCAAGAAATCCCAAGCACATCAGATAACTAACCATTGCAACAAAACTCCCTGCATTGGTTATCCATGTTTACCAAAAAGCAGCAGATTCTGCTTGAAGATATGCCCATGAGAAGTACATCTACACTGTATAAAAGCCCACAAGGCAATGAGTCTCAGATCCCCAGTCAACTGAATGGACCTCACACTACGAAGCTAACAATTGACATTCCTGCCTGTGCTGGAGCCTGGGATCTGAACCTCAGCAAGAGGGGAGGGTCTCTGTGCTGGACTCCAGCCTGAGTGGGAACAGCTGCAACTGCTATTTTTTAGCCATATTCCAATAGCCTGATTCAGTTGACCTGAACTCAGAGTTTTCTTTTCTTTTTGCAGAGTTGATGTATCCAAAGAGACAATCATGGGAGAGGTATGAGGAGAGTCAAAGAAAGAGGGTGAACTGTGGAGTGATTTAAAGACAAGTGGGAGAAACTTCAGCTGTCTGCAGAAGATGGCCCTGCAGAGAGTTAAAATTGGATTGGATCATGTAAAGCACTGAGCTCCCTCACGCCCCTCAGACTTCAGGCGATGTGCAATGTCCAGCCTTTTGTCAAAATGATGGGAGGGGAAGCTCAGAGCACTATGCACTGGGTGGATATTGGTACTTCTTTTCATGGGAGGCATGTGTGAATCTCCCTGTTAGGGAAGGCTATCCCCCTGCCCTTCCCTTCTGCCTGAGGCCCCACCCCTGCCCTACCCTTCTGCCCCCAGCTTGCCCACCAGAGCCGGAGGAGTCCCCAGCCCCTTGTGGCCAGAGGAGCCCCGGCCTGCCTGCTGGCCCATACCCCAGCCACTCTGAGTCCTGGCCCAGCCAGCATGAGATGCCCAAATCCCCATTCCAAGCCCCAGCCCCACCATCCTGAGCCACCATGAGGCACAGCCCACCCACTGGCCCAAGCCCCAGCTGCCCTGAGTGCCAGCCTGCTGGCCAACCCAAGTCACCAGCCAGACCGAGCCCCAAGCCCTAGCCCACCAGACCAAGCCCTGGCCCGCTGGCTGACCCCTGCCCTGGCCAGTCCAAGCCATGCCAAGCACTGAGTCCTGGCCCTCCAGCTAGCCTGAACCAAACCCAACCCTTGGCCTGAGCCACCTCACCTGCCCCAAGTCCCAGGCTGCTGGCTGGCTGAAGCCCCAGGCCTCCAGCTGCCCTGGTCCACCAACCGGCCTGAGCCCCAACCAGCCCACCCCTGGCCTGCCCGAGCTCCTGCCGGCAGAAAGAGGAGCTTTCGGATGGACCATGGGCGGGGCCACTGTGTGGCTGATTGGGGAGGCTTAGCCTCGCCTGGCCTATAATACATGCCATCCTGGCTTCATTTGGGTCTTAGCAAAGCTTTTCTTAAAATTCACAAGCAAATACATTTAACACAGTATCTAAGATTACTCAGTTTTACTACATCCCAGATTCTCTTCTCTTTAAAGTTCATTTCATCCCAGTATGAACTCTCGGTGAAGGTGAAAAAAAGCTGCTGAGAGCATCTTAGTCACATCATTATTATTGTTTGCACTAATGGTCTAAAGGGTGATTGCATTTCTATCACAGTACACTGGGCAATTTTTCTTTCCCACATCCTCATCCTGGCTAGCTCCAAACCACACAGCATCAGGAAACACACATTACAGCACTAGGCTTGGAACAAAAACATATTGGTATTACAGAAGCTGCAACACGTAGCTGGTTCTGGCTTCTCTATTTTCTTAAGTGACAAAGAGTCCTGTGGCACCTTAAAGACTAACTAAACTGCTAGAGGAACACCTCACCTTCCCTGATTAGAGATAACAAGCTGGTTCAGCCTGATTGGACTAACCTTGTTATCTCCCACCTGGTTCTTGCCTACCTATTTATACCTGCCCCTGGATACTTCCACTGCATGCATCCGACGAAGTGGGTATTAGCCCACGAAAGCTTATGCTCTGAAAAAATTTTAGTTAGTCTTTAAGGTGCCACAGGACTCTTTGTCACTTCTGCAATCCCAGACTAACACGGCTACCCCTCTGATTCTATTTTCTTAGGTGTGGGCTACACACAAAGTTGTCCCAACGTAACTAAAGGTGTTGTCTCATGCCAATTACATAAAATCAGTGCAATTTTCATGTGTGGGCTCTTATATCTGTTTAAAACTGGTTATACTGATTTAGTTTGCACTTGTACAGTTTTAAACCAATATACAAGAGAGTCCACGCACAAAAGTTGCACCAATTTATGTAAACTGAGGTAAATAAAATCAGTGCAACTTTGGTGCATAGACAACTTCTTAAAGGGCTCGGCTACACAAGGAGTTATTCAGGAATAGCTGTTGCACTTTAAATTCACACACTACCTTAAGCTGTATTAACTTTCACGCATAAATGCCACCTTAGTGTGAAATTAGTGTCCCCCACACAAAGACTGAATTCAGAGTTGAGAGACAATGAGGGGCCTGTTAAATGGGACACATCCTCCCCCAGCTCAGAGCAAGTGCGGGGCACCTGCTTTACCATGCTGTTTGGCAGGGCCTTGTTCTCAAAGATGTGTTGCGGAGAGTAAAACTGGGAAGTTACTGCCAGCCCCTGCTTTTCAGTGAACTCATTCACAACATCTTGTCTGGCTAAGTGAGGCCCCCTGCTTGGCACTCCATGTTCCCACTATGGACGTTCAGCTATATTTTGGGCCTTTCATAGCTCAGAGAACAATTCCCAGCCCCTTTCCCTAGTTTATTCTGTTATCTCAGGGAGATGAAGCTCAAGCCTTGTTTACACTAAAAAGTTAGACCGAGCTAGGAGTGTGAAAAAGCCACACCCCTGAGCAAACTGGGTTACGCTGACCGAAACCCTGGTGTAGACAGCAGAGGGGGCTGGGAGAATCCTTCCACTGACCTCATTACCACTTCTCAAGGAGGTGGACTACCTACATCAAAGGGAGAACCCCTCCTCTCAGTGTAGATGGCTTCTACACTAAAGTGCAGCTGTGCTGCTGAAGCATTTCAAGCGTAAACAAGCCTTCCGAATTACTACAGAAAAAGAAAGTACTCTTGATAGGTGATGTATCCAGCATTCAGTGGACCTAATACAAGATAGGGTGTAAGGAGAGTGCACTTCTAATTCCAGTTTTGCCACTAAGTCACAGTGTGTCCTTGGGCAAGTCACCCAGGACAATGTTTTCAACAACATCTGCCTAAAGTTAGGCATCTAACTAAAAGGATCCTGCTTTTCAGAAGTACTGAGAACTTGCAGACACTCTCTACATCTAGCAGTCAGTCCTCTGTGTATTCACCTGCCTACGTATGGATCTGGGGACCTAACTTCAGGCACACAAGTACGAAAATGAGCTAGTGTAAATCCGCAGAGGTCGCATGCCTTAAATGAAACTCAGTTTGCATAAGCCCAAGATCTGGCCCATTGGTTTTAATCTGTCTGGCCTTAGTTTCACTATTTTGTAAAATTAGGATGATGATGAAACCCATCCTTTGCCATTATGCCTTGAGCTCACCCTTGCTTTTGAGACCTACAGATGAAAAGCACTAAAAAAAAATACAAAGCCTTCTTTATTAAAGGTTGTTCTATTATTACTGAGGAAAATTATAATATTTGTAATGTTCAGACCTTTTTTGTTTAGTATATTTTCTATTGTGTGTCACAACAGGGCATTACAACTGAAAGGTGTTATAATCTTCCAGATATACCAAACAGGGTATGATATTTAACATGTATAACTCAGTACATATTAAAACAATAACATTTGCAAAAGCTAACCATAGCCTGATTAATATATAGAGACCAAATTCCGACATACTTACTCACATTAAGTCATATCTTAGTCTGTGAGCAGTCTCTTTAAAATCAGTGGGGGTAATTGTGGAGTAATGTACTATTCATCAGGAATAAGGACACCAGAATCTGTCCTTTGAGCGGGTGATAAGAAATAAAGGATTGCCTTCTCCTGTATTGTAATGAAATGTGCAGTTAGATATTATACCTTCTGGGAGGTAAGGAACAAACTGCTCTCCACCTTTCCAGTCTGCTGCTCACTTGGTCTCCTGGGACTAGATCATTTGCTGCCATCTCTTCTTGCATTTATCACGCCGTGGTCAGGCACTAGTAGATGATTCATATGAGTGAGTGGCAAAAGCATGACTGATGATCAGGCACAGGAAGAGAAGTAAAGAGAGAGCTGTAGAATCTTTCTGAGCATAGGTCATTGGCATGTATGTGCCCCACACCAGCGCCTTAATTGGAGAATAAAAGAATTGTAACTGGTAACATAAGCTACTTTTAATTTCCTTTCAGCTACTAAAATGTTCATTTTCAAAAGGAAAAGGTTTTCCTCAGTGATGGGACAGGCCCTCAAATCAGAGGGATGGCAAGGAAGTGGACACATGAGTTTTTGTGGGTTAAGTGAGACTCTCCATTGGTGAAATCCACCCTGGGCAGATGGCCAGGGCAAGCTCTCTTCAGTCAGGCTTATGTAAGGACTTAAGCAGCATACAGGTCTTCTCTTGGCCTCGGTCCAAGGATAAATTTCACTGCTCCGAGGTCTCAACATTCTTTGGTTAAAAACGGAAACATCTGAGCAAAACCCAATGGAACAAATATTGTCTAAGAGGTGTATGGCCCACCAGAGCCTGCGTGCACACCCGCCTGGGGACTGCAAACATTCTGAGGCACAACTAGCAGGGAATTAGTGGGAAAGGTGGGTCAATGAGACAATCTCTCCTTTACAAAGCCACCCGCAGGAAGAAAGAGCCAGCAAATCCCTGCAATGGGCACATATAATTTCTAACAAGAGCATTGGCAAAGTAAATGATAAAGGGTTTAATACTAGTCCCATTGCAGCCAATGGCAAAACACTTTTTGGCTCAAGACCCCCCTATCATTTTTCCTTCTTCCCCTTTATATTCTTCAAATTCTTATATGTAAATGTCTGACTTGACTGTACTTGTGCTGGAATAAACATTCTGTACTTGCATGTACCTAAGATGCCCAGATTGTATTGTATAAGGACAGTTCTAATTTTTGAGTCTTTTTCTCATATAGGCTCTGTTACCCCCCACCCCCTGTCCCGGTTTTTCACATTTGCTGTCTGGTCACCCTGTGTATGGCTAGGCTGACCAGATAGCAAGTGTGAAAAAATCAGGAGAGGGTTGGGGGGTAATAGGAGCCTATATAAGAAAAAAAACCCAAATGGGACTGTCCCTATAAAATTGGAACATCTGGTTACCCTATGCACAGCAAGCTTGTGGAGCCCATCAGTGAACACATATACTAGTAGTGTGGATGCGTGGGGGGAGGAGTGAGAAGTAGATGTAACAGCATTTTGGGGGGGATTTAGATTCTCTGCCTTAATCCCTGTAACAACCAACGTGGTTAGCCAGTGTAGGTGTATCTACTGTCTGCTCTCATTTTAAAAGTCCATTTTCTGAGCTCATTCAGTAGGCAACTTGACGTTTGGTGAGAGATATGGCTGCCAAGTTTGCCAGTGGGGTACAGAGTGACACACACATTATTTTTAGTCAGCTGTGTGTTCAGTGTCTTACTGGTCACAGTACACGTGGAGGACGGGGAAGTTCTGGATTTGACTGACCTGCACACTCTCTGCCTCTCTTCATAAGGGGAGTTCTGCAATATAAAGTTTTTAACTTTCTTGTGAATTTAGGAGATAAAAACAGTTTAGCAAGATATACTGGTTTCTAGGTCATGAAATAAACATTCCCAAGTGGAAAATATATGTTCAACTTACTGCAGCCTCCATGGTTCCAAGCGCCTGAGCTGATAAGCAGTGAACTAAACTCATGGGAATAACATTTATTAATGGCCATATTTTTGGTACCATACACTGGATGCTAAATATTATACATTCATAGTGTCCAAAAATATGCAGCAAGATCTCACTTCTGTTTTTTGGGGTTCAAGTCAGCTCTCAGTCAGACACTGAGAACAATGGGGGCTGCTGGGGGCTGGGCGGGGTTGAAAAATCTGGCCACACATATTTGCATTTCTGTAAATATTGTCCTTTACACTAAAAGACAAGGCCATTCCGTGAGGGGTGCAGTCTAGCTAAGGAAAGGGCATGTATAGATGAGAGTGTAGGCGTGTGTGTGCATGTATGATACAATTAACATGTCCTTCGTGGCTTTCCACCTACAATGTTTCAGGAGAGAGAGTACAAAGTGTGAGGATGCACAGAGGACTGGCTGCTAGAGCAGGAAGCCTTTGGACCTGGCATTGGGAAAGCCATTGTGAATCTCCAGGATCTAGGTCGGATTTTTTTTCCTCCAGTGTCTCTTCTGATATAAACAATGACAGCTGAGTCTCCTTAGAAAATCAATGAGGGAGAAAAGTACTAGTGAGAGCCCATTAGGAAGATATATAAACAAAGCCCCACAAGGCAGTACAAATAGAAAGGAGCCTGGCACTATAATGAATCTGTGTGATTCAGACAACAACACTGTACAGGCACCAGTCTGAAACAAATCCATGTGCTGCTGACATCAGACACACTATTAGAAGACAAATCCCACGTTCACCAGGGCTAGAACTCTGGTCTTTCAGCTCTAAAGAGACAGGCTGCTAAGTCTTTAAGTTAAAGGGAGAACATGCCTACCAAATGGTAATAGTGTCATGTTCTGCAGGATAGGGAATCCTGGAAAGCAATGACTCTGAAAAGGATTAAGAGGTCACAGCAGATAAGCAACTGAACATAAGCTCCCAGTGTGATGCTGGAACAAAAAGGGCTAATGCGATCCTTGGATGTATAAACAGGGGAGTAGGAGCAGGGAGGTGATTTTACTTCTGCATAGAGTATTGATGAGACCAATACCAGAATGCTGCAGCTGATACTGGTGCCCCCATTATTAAAAAAATGTTGAAAAATTTCAAGAGGTTGGAGGGCTGGAGAAAATGCCTTACTGTGCGGCTGTGTCTACACTACAGTGGCTACCGCAGCACAGCTATGGCACTGCAGTGGTGCTGCTGTAGCACTGTTGTATAGCTGTTTCCTACATCAAAAGAAAGGGACTTTCCATCAGTGAAGTTAATCCAGGTCTCTGAGAGGCAGTAGCTTGGTCAATGGAAGAATTTTCCCTCAATCTAGCCATGTCTCCAGTAAGGGTTAGATCAACCTAACTACATTGCACAGGTCACAACATTTTTTACAACCTGGAGTGACATAGCTAGGTTGACCTAATTTTTAGGTGTAGACTTAAAGAGCTTGATCTGTTTAGCTTATCAAAAAGAAGATTGAGAGGTGACTTGATTACAGTTTTTAAGTGAGGGTGATTAACCACTGGAACGACTTACGAAGAAAAGTGGTGGATTGTCCGTCTCTTGATACTTCAAATCAAGACCAGATGCCTTTCTGGAAGATATACTTTAGTCAAGCACAACTTATTGAGCTCAATACAGAGACAAGTGGGTGAAATTCAATGGCCTGTCAAATATAGGAGGTCAGACTAGATGATCTAGTGGTCCCGTCTGCCCATTAAACTTGATGAAACTGCTCTGTGATCCAGGTGACAGCTGTCAGCATAATCATCCAGTTATACACACAGTGGCAGCACAGAGGGATGTAGGATCCAGGATAATATGTTACAAGGTTGTTAATATTATCCTTTGATACTAGCCACTGGAAATAAAATTGTATTTGCAATGTGGGGACCTTAATGCTATTAAAAGCAGTCATCCAAAATGACTAGTAAATCTATTTTTTCCATTTTACTTCACACTGATTAGGCCTCAACTGGAAAATTGTGTCCAGTTCTGGATGGCACATTTCAGGAAAGATGCGGATAAATTGGGTAAAGTCCAGAGGAGACCAACAGAAATGATTAAAGGTCTAGAAAACATGACCTAAGAGGGAAGATTGAAATAACTGGGTATGTTTAGTCTGCAGAAGAGAAGATTCGGGGGAACGAGTACATAAAATGTTGTTGCAAGGAAGACGGAGAAAAAATGTTCTTCTTAACCTCTGAGGATAGGACAAGAAGCAATGGGTTTCAATTGCAGCAAGGGAGGTTTAGGTTGGACATTAGGAAAAATATCTTAACTGTCAGGGTAGAAAACCACAGGAATAAATTGCCCAGGGAAGTTGTGAAATCTCCCTAACTAGAGGTTTTTAAGAGTAGATTAGACAAACACCTGGTCTAGGTCAAGGGTAGGCAAACTACGGCCCGTGGGCTGGCTCTGGCCTGCAAGCCATTTTAAGCTGGCCCATGAGATCCCACTGGGGAGCCAGGTTGGGGGCCGCACCACATGGTTTGGCCGTGCTCCGGCGCTCCAGTCTGGGCACTGAATCAGGGGCCACACCATGTGGCTTGGCTCCACTCCAGCCAGGGAGCCTGGTCGGGGACCACACCATGCATAGGAACCGGAGAAGGGACATACCACTCTTTCCAGGAGCTGCTTGAGGTAAGCACCGCTCAGAGCCTGCACCCTGAGCCTCTCCTCGTTCCCCAACTCCCTGCCTCAGCCCTGTTCCCTCTCCAGCGCTCCAAACCCCTCGATACCAGCATGGAGCACCCTCCTGCACCTCTAACCTCTCATCCCCAGTCCCACCCCAGAACCCATGCCCCCATCCAGAACCTACACCCATTCCCGCACCCCTGCCCCAGCCCTGATCTTCTGCCGAACCCGAGTCCCAGCCCAGAGCACCCTCCTGCACCCCAAACTCCTCATCCCCAGCCACACGTCAGAGCCTGCAGCCCCAGCCAGAGCCCTCACCCAACCCCAATTTTGTGAACATTCATGGCCCACCATACAATTTCTGTTCCACAATGTGGCCCTCAGGCCAAAAAGTTTGCCCACCCCTGGTCTAGATAATACTTAGTCCTGCCACGAGTGCAGGGAACTGGACTAGCAGACCTCTCAAGGTCTCTTCTAGTTCTGTGATTTTAACTCCCAACTGAAGGCTCCATTTCCTGAGTTTTACAAGGACCCTGACTGAAATACAACTGTATTGATCCCCACACCTGTCCTTTCAGCGCATGATACTGAAGCATGAATGTATATTTAGCAAGGACATTTATCATTTGATTTTTCAAGAGACCCTTGTCAAATAGTTTAGGCCTAAACTTAAAAGTTTTGCAACAATTCTATTAGAACTGGTTTTTGTGATGGTGTGTGTGTTTGTGTTTAAACATGAGAAATCTTATAACAACTAACATTTTCCCTCTAAGTCCAGGATGGAGGGGGAGAGGGTCAGTAAATAAAGAGAATGAACACTTCCAAGAACTTATTGTAAACAACCATAAGGAATAAAAGAATTTTTTTTAGGGCATGAAGAATCCATTGACACACACACTCTTCATTGACACACACACTCTCCTTAAGCCCACTTCTTCGCTAGCATGTAGAAGGGAAAAAAACAGTGCACCTCTGCTGCCAGAAACTCACTGGATTTAATGAGTCATCTAATCAAGTGTCAGAGCAGATGCCTGGAATCAAACATTAAGTGCGATACAGAGGAGGCGTTTTCTTGCCATAACAGTCACCGATATAATAGGAACTTGATAGATCACTTAGTCTTTCTAAATTTCTTTTTGGTTCATGTTCTTTTTTCCAGAGAAATAGGTAGCCAGTTCCTCTGAGGAATAAAATGGCTATTTTTGTCTCCGTCTTGTCCTCATCCAGCCCCTTATGCAAGACAATGTGACTTTTAACTTGGAAGTTGGGGCATGTCTACACTACAAAGGTAAGCGGACATAAGGCCGCTTACGCTGACCTAACTGGAGGTTTACAGTGTTCCTCCTACACCACCCTAATAAAGGCACCTGGATGAGAGACATAGAGCTTTTCGTGACATAGTTATAGCGACACAGTGTAAATGTAGACACTGCACAATGCTCACTGTGACCACCCTAGTCACTGTTTTGAACTCGGCTGCCCTGCAGCCAGGTACATAGGTTACTCCTGGGGGAATTGTGCGCACACACAGCATTCATGTCCCCCACAGATTTCTTTGCTTCCCTGCAGAAAAATGATTTTTCTGACTGGGAAGCAAAGGGAAACCACAAGAGCAGTCAGGCACCCCTACTCAGCAGTGCAGGTGCATTGTTTCGGTAGCCCAGAGCAGTCATCAGAAAGATAAATCACCACAGGGGAGGCGGGGCAGGGCTGGGGATGCCCCCACCAGTGTCTCTACCCTGTGTGGGGCTCAGCTGCTGGTCCTGGCTGGGACGGGAGGCAGAAGAGGACAAGACTTCTTCTTCCCCTCCAAGGATCAGCCAATGCCAGGGCCACATCAGATCAGACCCACCCCCAGAAACCTCCCTCAGCTACAGGAAGCTCTGCACCCCCCCCCCCCCCACACACTTCCCTCTCACATTGGTCCTCAGACACAGGGGAGGGAGAGTCATTGTGTGGAGAGCTGCTCCCCTGTCTGCCTAATCCCCCATGCATCCACACCCTCCAGACCCAGATCCCCCTGCTGAGCCTCACCCCCCACCCCACACACACACAGACCCCCACCCCACTGAGCCTCCCATACCTAAATTCCCACCCTGCTGAGCCTCACCCCTGCACCCAGGTCCCACACTGCACCCAAGCACCCCCTGACAAGCCCCACCCCCTCTGCATCTGTACCCGCACTGAGCCCCTCCCCACTGCATCCAGACTTCCACCCATGCACCGAGACCACCCCCTGCTAAGCTCCCCAAACTTGAACTCCTACAAAATGAACCACATGTCTCCTGCACCTGGACCATCATGACCAGTCTCCCACACCTGGTTCCCCACCCCACTGAGACCCAACCAGCTGCATCCAGACCCCCTTTCTACCCCATCAAGCCCCATTTCCCCAGTACCCAGACACCAACTGAGCTCCCCCACCTCAGACCTCCCCTGCTGAGCCCCAACCATCTTCTTCTGGACCCCTCAGTAGAGCCCATTGCCCCTGCCCCCTCTCCCCGGAACCTCCAAATAAGGTTTGCATCCACATCCTCCCACTCCCACCACTGAGCTGCCCACACAGCACCCTCTCACCCCACACCAAGCCCCTTCACACTTGGATCCTGCCATGCTGAGCCTGCTTGCCCCACACCTGGTTGGGAGCCAGGGACGGGCATGCATGCAAAACTCTGTCCCTTTCACTTGCTATCTTGGTGCCCCTGACAGGAAAGGGTAAGGCCCAGGATGTTTCTGGGGCAAGTCCAGCCTTTGCTCTGTGTCATATTTGGGTGAAGCCTCACCTGCGAGTCTGTGTCCTGGGAGGGGCTACAGGATGATCTCCCACCTACGTGCAGCCAATGACCTGTGCTCCCCACTGCCATGCTGGAGCCTCCATATTTATTTATTGACAAAATGTGCAGAGTTTTGCAGAATTTGAAAATGTGCACATAATTTTTTCATTTTTTGGTGCAGAATTCCCTCAGGAGTAAAAGGTGAACACTCATCCCCTGTTAAAGACTCAAGACGTGCTGCGATTGCTCTTCCTGTTTGCTCATCATGGAGAGCAACTGCTCAGCTGACCATGCCGGCTCCGCGCAGCAAACGCACTCCTGCCCGGAGTACACGGGAGGTGGTGGATCTCCTGGGTCTGTGAGGAGAGGAGGCTGTGCAGGCAGAACTCCGCTCCAGCTGCAGGAACGTTGCTCTCTCTCTGCTCAGATCGCTCAGGGCACGGTGGAGAAGGGCTATGACAGGGGACATGCTGCAGCACCACATAAAAATCAAGGCACTGAGGAAGGTGTATCAGAAGTCACAGGAGACAAATAGCCACTCCAGCGCAGAGCCACAGACATACTGCTTCTATATGGAGCTGCATACCATTCGCAGTGGTGACCCCACCTCCAACACCAAGAGCCTCCAGTGATACTTGGGGCTGGAGTCACTGGCCACCGGAGTGACCCCAGAGGATGACATGCTGGACAAGAAAGTGGAGGAGGAGGACAGGAACAGGTAAAAGGGAGATCCAGTGGCATGGGGAGCCAGAAACTCTTTTTGTCTCCTGATCACTCTAGCCAGTCCCAGCAGTCCCTGACGCAGGGAAGGGAACCTCGGGCAAGTACTCTGCTTCGCTACTGCAGGGTCACAGCTGGGCATGTCCTGCTTTTTAATCGGGCTACAAGAGGTAGTGAAATAACCAATACAGGTACAGCTGCTATCTTCTTCTCATTTCCCTGTACAGCAAGGCAGAGGGGGCCTTTCAGAAATATTTGTTTATGCACACCAGTCTGTCCCGTGAATCCTCCATAGAGACGTAGGAAACTTTCCTGGAGACAGCCTGCAAGCCTCTGCTGAAGGTTTCTTGGCGGGGAGGTGGGGACTGCTTTGTGTCTCCCTCTGTGGTAGGAAACTTTGCCATGCCACTCCGCAATTACTTCAGCAGGCACCATAGCAGCACACAGGGCAGCAGCATATGATCCTGGTCTGCAGTCACATACATACAGGAGCTGGATCCTCACTGCTTTGCTTAACTTTGGTAGTGAGATATCAGCTGCTATCAACTCCGCCTGTGAAAAACAGTCCTAGTATTCAATACAGTAGCCCTTTGATCCCCCATGGCTACACTCCTGTAACCCTTCTGCCCATCAGAGTTGGCAGCACCAAGGGCCGGGTTCAGTATCCAGGGGTTCCATTCCAATAGCACAATACAAAAACCGGCTCGAGCCCCCACCCAGTGACCTGGGACAACAATATACCACCCCTCTGGGTGCCTCTAAGAGACAATACTTCCCCTCTCGCAAGCACAGAGTCTGAGTGTACCAAAGCCTTTTAATAACAGGGAGAAACAATGTGGCATTATATTGGAGAAACACCACAAACAAGGTTAATAAACCAAACCATGAACCAGAAGCCCCCTTCCCAGCAAATAGGCCATGGCCTTCCCTTTGGCTCTTGAGTTCCGCAACCCCAAAAAGTCACTCAATAGTCCCAAAAGTCCAGCAGCCCAAGAGTCTCTGTTCTGGGTCAGTGCAGAGTTCAAAAGTCAATTGGCAGAGTCTTACCTCCCAGCCTGGGTGGAAATGGAGGGTAGGGCATGGGGCACCTTACGTGGTCCGAGGCCGACTGCACCGCCTCTCTGTGGGGTTCCACTGCAGCCCTCACCGCAATCCGCTCTGCTCTGCTCGCCAACACTCGAACTGCTCTGCAGCGCCAGTCACTCCACTAGCCATCCTGCTAGCCGACACATGGACAGCTCTGCGGTGCCAGTCACTCCGTCAGCAGCACAAACAGCTCCACTAGTTGACACACGGACTGCTCTGCTGTGCCAGCCACTCCGCCAGCAGCACCAACTACTCTGCTAGCCGTTCTGCTAGCCGACACACAGACTGCTCTGCTGTGCCAGCCACACGAACCACACCCAGGAACCACTCGGCTGAGTCCACTGCCAGTCGCACAAACTGCACCCAGGAACCGCTCAGCTGAGTCCACTGCCAGTCACACAAACTGCACCCAGGAACCGCTCAGCTAAGTCCGCTGCTTTGCTCTGCTAGCTACACCAATTGCTTGGTGCCACCAGCATACCTTTAGGCCCACCCCCACTTAATACAGTGCTCAGTGGTTTCAGCTCTTAGTTGGGGGGGGGGGTCAGCACCTTAGCACAGGTACACCAGCAGACTCAAAGTGAATTCAACTCCGCAGGCTAAAGCAAGACTCCTAAGGGAACCAAAATTAGCTCTAACACTCCACAGTGAAGAGAAGCACAGTACAATAGCCCTAGAAGGCCCTTAAACAAGTCCCTCACCAAAAGGTATAGAAACCTACCCATAACCTTTCTCAATCTCAGAGTGTTCTGAAATGCATGGCCCTTGCCCAGTGAGTGCCACCTAGATGATGGCGAGTCCCTCCATCATAACAAGGGCCAAGTACATGTCCATAGTCCTTCATTCACCAAATCAGGGTAACATCACTTTATATTTTCTGCCCCAAATTAACATAGAAACTGGGGCTCCCACATCAGCCGAAGTGGCCATGTGGGCTGCTGTGGGCTCAGGCTAGGCGCAGTGGGTGTGTCTATGCAAATTGATCAGCCCCAAAGTTATTTTCCAAAACTCACTGCAATTCCCATAGTTCGCCACCAGATGTCAGAATATATATCATTCCTGACACTGCTTACACTCCCTTTTCCCCAGCTTGCCCCCTTCTCCCTGTGGCTACCACCGCACTGTGTGATCACCCAGGGAAAGTGAGAAAGATGTGCTTGTTACTTGTTCGGATCAAGGGTGTAAGTGCATGGACAACACCACCTCCATCTCTTGTTTTTTTAGCACTGCAGATGTGTCCTTAGGGGTCTCCTGTGCACCGGCGGAAGCCTCACTCGGATAAGGAAAAGAAACTGGAGGAGTAAGGCAGACATGTTCAGGGAGGTGCTGCCATCATCTGGTGCTTCAGATTGTGAGCAGAGAGCATGAAGTGGGGGAATCAGTGAGAAATTGCAGAGAGGTAGTCAGGATAGGAACCAGGGGCAGGAAAAGATGATAACACTGCTCGAGCAGTCCCCGATTGAACTTCAGGCTGAACACATCCATGCTTGCCTCCTCCTGCAACCCATACAGAACTGCCTTCCTGCACCTCCCCCCACATTCTTCGTTTCCTCGGGGGCCTCAGCAATACCCCAAGCACCCCACCCTGTGGGGTATTTCACACAATGACAGTTGGACATACACCCAGCTCTCAGAGCCTCAGTGGCAAACCTGCTTGTGAATTTCCTGTTCTTCCTGCTTTAAAGATACCTTCCCCTGTATGTCTGAAATTCAGGTTACCAACACATAACTATGTTTGCATGGGTGTGGAATAAAACTGAACTTATGGAAAGTGAATGATTCTTTATTATTCTCCAACATATGGTGACTATTGCTAGCATTCAGAGACAGTACCAATAGGTGAATTTGCAGGGTTGTAGTAGCACGCACCCAACCCATGTGAAGAAGAGGAAGTAGCCACTCCAGACAGCGCACACCAGAGAGGAGACTTGAGCTGCTCCTTGAGGGAGGGGGCTACAGACACACCTTCTTTTTGGGAGTAAAAAAACTGAAAGTAAGTTTTATTTTGCCCCTCATCAAGGATCTAGGCCCTTTGCAGCACCCCCTTAGGGGGTGACAGTCTCCTGCACTTACTCAGGCTTTCATTTGCTTTGGGGCAGTTGGCATCATCAGCCCAAGGACAGATGCTCATCCCTCCAGTTGAATCCTTCTCGAGTTTACCACTTCTAGGGTTCAGAGGAAACACAAATAATGGTGAAGGCAGGGAAGAAAAGAAATAATTAGTTCCACGTGAGACACCAGCCGCGCTTTCTTCTGGTGGACAGTGGGCAAGCTGCAGTCCAGTTCAACGTCACTTGATCAACCCCCATAAAGTGTTTCAAGGTGATGGTTTATAGTCCAGCCCAGCTTCCTGTCAGGGTGCTTAGACAGTCCGTAGGCATGGGAGCAGGCTATGCTCTCCATCAGGCCTCTTACTGGGAGCTGGAGGAACTAGAGATCTGTCCCCATCCTACTGAACTGGGCTTCTCCCTCTTGGAACTCTTCCTCCAGTCCTGACATGCTGGGCAGGTGTGGCGGAGCAGGGCTACTCAAGTCTGTAGTAACTCCTTAACCTCTTCCTGTCTGATGTGGTATCTGTGCATCCTGTCACATTATTGCACTATAACAATTATTTTTGTTTAACATATGGCAAATTTGAAACCAAATGAAAGTTTAATTGTTTTCAAAAGTTTTCATTAAAAATATTTACTTTGTTTTTACGAACTCCCGGTGGCCTTTTCTCTATCCTCCCAGCCAAGTCAAATTCATCTGAACTTATTGTTCAGTTAGTGTGCAAAGTCTGCTTCGTGTCAAAGCACACTCAGGCACTATCATTTCACACATGAAGGTTACTGGACCTGAAGAAAGGCACTTCATCAAAAGACACTTTCAGCTGGAAGCTGAAACTAGACAAATTCACTTTGGAAATAAGGTGTCATGTTTTTAACAGTGAGGTTAAATAACCACTGAAACAACTTAACAAAGGATGTGGAAGATTCTGCATCATTTGGAGTTTTGAAGTCAAGACTGGCTATCTTTCTAAAAGATATGCTATAGCTCAAACAAAAGCTGATGCAAGAACTAATGGGTGAGGCTGTATGGCTTGTGGTTAACAGATCAGGGGTTCTCAAACTGTGGGTTAGGACCCCAAAGGGGGTTGTAATGCCATTTTAATGGGGTTGCCAGGGCTGGGGTTAGATTTAATGGGGCCCAGGGCTGAGGCCAAAGCCTGAGGGCTTCAACCCTGGGCAGGTGGGCCAAGGTTACATGCCCCCTGCCCAAGACAGAAGCCTTGGCTCCAGTACTCCCACTTGGGGTCATGCAGTAATTTCTATTGTCAGAAAGGGGTCATGGTGCAATGAATTTTGAGAACCGCTGAACTAAATGATTGTAATAACCCTTAAAATCTATGAATCAGAAGGTGTGAGGGGAATTGACAGATTTTACACAGTACCTGTGAAGCACACATATTATTCTATTGATAGAGATATTACTGTAGCACAGGTGGATCTGAGAACAGAACTCCACCTTAGAAAACCAATATACACCCAGAAATCTTAAGATACTACATACTATGCCTCAGGGAAATCTGCACCGATGCACATGCACAGAATTCATGTCTCCCTGTAGATTTGTTTTTCTCTGCAGAAAATACATTCTGCTGGAGAAGCACTGCAATTATGCCTTTAGACCAGCAGGGGCTGCTATGGTGCCAGAAAAGAGGACAGCCATCTATAGCAGCCCGGCACAGATAGAAAGGGAGCACTGTTTGCATTCCTCACAGCATCCTGTTCATGGGGCCAAGTAAGGAAGTACGGAATATGAGGGGGACAGAGAGGGGCATATGGGGTTGTCGGGGTCACATAGACTGGGGTTCAGAGCGGCTAGTAGGTGGGACAGACTGGGATGGAGGCTGAATGAGAGTGGGAGTGCTACATGGGGATGGTGGGAGGGGGATGGTTGAATGAGGTGCAGGAACTCATGGGGACAGGAACAGATGTGCGTGACTCTATGAGATAGGCAAGGGATCAACTAGGGTCTGCATGGAGGAGTCTCTCCAACTCCCTAACAATACCCCTCACCTCTCCAAAAAAAAACCCCTGTTCCATTCTTCTCCCACCCACACCAGCAATCCTCCAGGTTCACTCCCGGCTTCTTCCCAGCAATTACCTCCCTCTCCCTTGGCTCCTTCGTTACCCCTGACTCCCCAAAGCATTTACACTGCTTCCGAGGAAATACTTTACTGCATTGTAATTTAAATGAATTATTACTCAGAGTTCTGTATTAATATATCTAGTAAGGAATCTATTTGTCAAAAAAACATTTCCTGAATCTTTTTTTTTTGTCTCTATTGTTACAGATATAGTTGCTAACAGGTATTTTGAAATAACTCACCAAAATAATTGAAACTGGTGTAATTATACTGTGTTATTTTGACAAAATATGCAGAATTTTGAAAATTTTGGCACAGAATTCCTCCAGGAGTATATATACATATGCAACTTGCTGTGCTAATTTCAGTGCAGTGCAACTGCTTTTTATTTGGGTTTATACATTATACGCAGAACAGCCAAATCCCAGTTTAAAGAAGAAAATTACCATAAACAGATATTTTTGTTGCAGGAAACAATCATTACATCAAAAGCAAAAGACACTGCTGGTACTTCTGTAACTAACCTCTTACAATGAACTCTCTGAGGTAGACTCAAACTGAGGAGCTATCTAATACCAGCTGTGCTTCCATGATATTTTCCCCCCTTGCAGCAAAACTTATTCTGTGTCCTGCTTTACTTGTAAAGTTCACCACAGGAAATAATGCTTTCAGGTCTCTTTATACTGAGATTTTATTTTTAACAACAACAGAAACATTTTAATGGTTAAGGCAGAGAATATTTTGTGCGTGGGATTCAGTACTCTGGAGTTTACTTGCTCTCAACTCTGCGGAGCGGCACAGGGGAAGAGGGAAATTATCTGTGTTAGATAGAGAAAATAAGAAGTTAGTCTGCACACACTGAAGAAACCTACAACAATAAGGAGCCTCTTGATAGCAATGTGATCTTCTGCTGTTGCTGGAATACTTGCTTACCAGGCTCGGTGCCTCCATTAGCACTGGTTTCGTTTCGGTGGCTTTCTTGTTATGGGCATATTATTAGCCTGGAAGACCAATGAATGTCAAAGCGAGTTAATCGAGGAATGCCACTGTTTCGCTGGTGATCATGCAGGCACCGAAAGCTTCAGCATCATGGTGAGATTGTTAGTGAGGCAGATAAACTGAACAGGCAGCCAGACCACCATAAGCACCTTGACAGGGATCAATCTGGATGGCGCTTGATCTGCAAGGAGGCTATGTCCCTTTGGTGGTGATGGTGTTGGTGATGATGTGGGCACTGAAGGGTGAATTCTGGTCTGCATCCAATGAGAAAAGTCAATCCATCCTTGGAGCAAAGCTTTCAAGCCATGCCCAGGAAGACAGGAAGAGATAATTCCTTCAAGAAAGACCTTATTAAACAGAAAGACTACTCTCATGGGAAGAGAAACAGGGATTTTGCTCTGTGGAAACAGATTATGCTTATTTCACCCTTCAGACCCCATAGAACGAAAGCTCTTTCCAGCTGCAGAATGTGTGCACAATCATGGTTCTGAATTGGCTGAGAAATGCACATCAGCCTCCAGCTCTGAACCAGGAAAAAACAGAAACACTCAGGAGACAAACTCCTGAGCCATCAGTAGTGAACCTGAGCCCCAGCTGGGGGAAAAATCCAAATTAACTGGGGCTCTCCCAAAATGGAAAAGAACTATATCTAGACCATATGGAGATGTGACCCTACCCAATGAACTAGACTGGATTCTTGGACTACTGAAATTGCTGAACTCTGCATCCTTAAGAACTGTGATGTCTTTGCTCAAAACGGCAACCATCACTTCCCTCCAGCACTGTCGAACTGGATATGCTCTAGAACAGCAGTTCTCAATCTTTTTCTTTCTGAGGTGCCCCTGCCCCCTAATATGCTATAAAAACTCCATGGTTCACCTATGCCACAACAACTAGTTTTCTGCATATAAAAGGCAGGGCTGGTGGTAGGTGGTAGCAAGCAGGGCAATTGCCTGGGGCCTCAGGCCACAGGGTCCCCAGGAAGCTAAGTTGCTCAGGCTTTGGCTTCAGTCCCAGGTGGAAGGGTTCAGGGCCCCGGCCTTCAGCCCCATGTGGTGGGACTTTAGATTTCTGCCCTGGGCCCCAGAGAGTCTAACACTGGCCCTGCATGGCAGACCCCCTGAAACTTGCTTGCGGCCCCCAGAGCCACTGCTCTAGAGCATAGCACAACAAATACGACCTCTCTGATTGTGCATCGGTAGACTATCCTCTCAGGCTCAGCCTCTCGAGATATCCAACACAAAGGGAGGATAGACACCTAATTCCCATTGATTTGCTCACTGCCATTTGTGCTTCTGGAATTCTTAGATCTGAAATCAGGGTCACCAAGATGAGACAATGAACCAAGTGCCCAGTCCAACCCACCTGCCCACTCTCAGGAGTAATGTTCAGGGGAAAACTGCCTTGCCCACCAAGTAATACAGCCTGGACGTCCTTATAGCTGCATGGATCTGTTGAAGTCTTTGAGGCCTAGAATCTAGTCCACACGGCTAAATTCTGTGCATTTAATGAACCTATGACTGGTGCTCCCTTACTTGATATGCACAGAGGCAGCAAGATGCTACCTTCGAAGCAATGCAACATGGTGCCCAACAAAGCAGACTCCACAAAGTCCTCAAGTGCAAAACACAAAGAGAGGAAATGGTTCTGTGCCATCACAACTCCTTGCCATCATATTGGACTCATGACAGTGTAAGCCTCAGAACTGTCCTCCCAAAGCTTTCCGCCCAAGCAAGGTGCGTAGCCTGCTGAGGCCAGCAAGCCCCCAGGAAAGAAAAACAAACCCACTTTGTACAAAGGGTCAGATCCACATTCCAAACTGGATGGAGTGACAATTTATTGAGTGTGAACCAAGCGTTGTATAGGCTTGAGCAAACAAAGAAAAACACAGTGTGCAAGTACGATTTTCTCACCAGCACAGCAATTACAGAAAACTTTTTACTTGCTAATTCTGAAGGTTAAGGAACACAGCAGGCAGCTGCAATTAGTTACTTTTTTAAACTCTCCTTACCTTGCTAGATGGGAATTACATCTTCTCACGGCTGAGAAAATCTTAGCAGCAAAGACACTTGCTGATTCAGCAGGCAGCCAGCCAGCTTCAAGGCTCTCAACAGCATCGCCCCAGAGAGAGTCTGGACTTCAGCCATTCACAGCCAGCCTTCCCCTTCCAGTGCCTGTGCCCAGGAGGAGAATGTGTCCCCATATCAAGGGGATAGCAAAGGGTGAGCTGGTGAGCTGTAAAGCCCCTAGATTTTCAAAATATTTCAGCTGTGAGAATAGTGCTCCCAGTTCTAGGGCAGGGAGCTAGGAGAACCTGCCCTACCACAGACACTTTTACCATGACAGCCTTTCTCAGCCAGCTCTAATAAAATGTTTTTATGAACAATGTGCATGTCAGTTGACTCATTTGGCTTGGTATTGCTCTGCAGTGGTGCCGCAGGGTTAAAGTGCTTCTCCTGGAAGAGAAGGAAGGCGTTTAGGTCACATGGCTGGCTGAGATGGTCTGAATGAACTGTCAACAGATGGAAACAACCCATATCAACAGAGGACCCAGAAAAGACAACTGGGACCTCAAATGATCTAACAGTTATCACTTAAGAGGGAGTCTCAGGCAGGCTGAACATGTGAACTTAACATGGTTTTGCAGCAAAACAATGGACTAGAGGTGTCAAAGACCTGTAATAAGAATAGGGTGCACAGACACTCGTCAGCTCTTGAGGAAGAGCTCTGTGTAGCTTGAAAGATTCTCACCACCAGCAGTTGATCCAATAAAAGATATTCTCTTATTCACTTTGTCTTTCTAATATCCTGGGACCAACATGGCTACAAGAACACTGCATAGCTAAGCGCTAGATATCATTATTATTTCCTTGGACTTTCCTTTTTCTTCTCTCTTCCTTGTTAACGTAGTCTTTTGTTTTTTAAACAACAGGAGGGCTAGGGCTAGTAAAAGCATACGCACATGCAGCCAAGAATTAAAGCAGGGACTGACGCAGGCAAAGGAGACGGGAAAATTGAAGAGGGAATCAGGTGGGCAGGTTGATGTCTTTGCACTGGACAAAGCTGACAGTTCTTCTTGCTTCATTGCTTCCTGGTAAGTGGAGACATGCTGCTACCTGTCATGGCTGCTTGCAATCCCAGGTGGGAGGAGAGGAGGTATATGACAAAGAAAGGGAGGTTCATACAGCTGAAGGATTCAATTCCCTCACAGTGACTAAGGGAAGGGAATTCCTTTCAGTGTTCTTTAGGAGCCAAAATCATCCATGTGTGCCTCCATTTCCAGACATCCCACCCACCTAGGGCATTGCTCAGGCAGCCATCCTCTCCCTGAATTTGGTCAATAGCTATGTGAACACCTCAGGGGAGATCATGAATCAGCATGGAGTACAGTGCTGCACAGATGAAGGTCAACACTACATTACCCTCACATCAGGCACCGAACACAGTGGCAGGCACCCTGCAAGAATGAGTCAGACAAAGATAAAGACAGATTTCGAACTTGGAGGTAATTTAAAAATTCCAAACGGTAATACCTAGTCTAGCAGAGTGCAGTGAATGGGCCAGTGTGTATGTTAGCCACTGACTTCTTCTGGAGAGGGCCAGACTTGCTCAAGCTGATAAGGCCTTGTTGACCTCTAGGGCTAGCTAGACGTTCAATTTACTTGGAATAGCCACTGTAACGTTCACAATGGTCAAGTGGTGGTAAATGGTCTGTGATTTTGGACCACAGGCCCCAAGATCTGCCCTCACTTGCTCGTACAACACCTTGTACGGCTAACATTTTCTGAGTAAAGATGACGCTGAAGTGCTTCACAGTCATGGATCCACTGTAAAATCCTCTTGTCCTCCCTTGCAGCTGCATTTGATTGTTATGACTATCTGCAGTGTGAGCATGTCCCCCTCGCTTCATGGACCTGGGTGAGAAATTTGAAGGGCTCCTAATCAGCAGTACTGGCACATGGGACAAGCTTCTGATTAGCTTCTACAACATTTAGCCATGGAAGTGAATTTGGCAGGAGGGTAGGCAGATGGCAAGAGTATCACCATCCTGTCTGGTGATCAAGGTGACTTATTATTATTTGTATTCTGATATTGCCCATAATATGCTAGGCACTGTCTGCATGCACGAGAAGAATTGGCAACCTACGAAGTCCATAATGAAGCCAGGATATTTAACACTCCGCTGTTTGCCCGTAAAGTCTCAGACGTAAGGCTTCAGTTAGATCAGACCCACAGGTGTTAATTGAGCAGCTTATGTTCTCCAGATATCTATACAGCATGCCTGAAATCACAGCTTTAGGTAGGGCTCTTCATGGACACCTAGCATCAAGTCTCACTAAAACTCAGTGGGATTGGTCTCCAATAACTCCTTTTGTCTCTTTGTAAATCTCAGCTTTAGCCCTTTGCTGTTAGACTGTAAGAGAGCATAGAATCATAGAACCATAGGGCTAGATGTACCTCCCGAGGCGTCTAGTCTGACCCTCTGACAAGATGTGGGATTTGTTGTACCTAAACCATCCAAGACCCATGGTTAGTTAGACTCTTTCTGAAAGCCTCCAGACAAGGAGCTTCCATGACTTCCCAAGGCAATTTGTATCTACTGAAGTGTCTTACTGTGTATTTGTACAGCATCTAACACAGTGGGGTCCCTATCCTGACTAGGACCTCTGGGTACCACCATAGTCCAAATAATACCTAATAGCTGATAGCAGAATTTTAAATACAACCCATTTCTACATATCCGTATTACAACATTCAAACACCCACTCTGATTTTACAGAGAAGTCTAAAAACACTACATTGAAACTCCTCTGTTAACTTGTGTACTGCCAGGAGTCTAAATTGTATTTCCTCTTTGAGTAACTTAACTATGCCTACAAATATGGCAGAGCAGTTTTCTGGGATCACAGGTTTGAGCTTCTATTGAGTCAATTCTTTTGATGATTCCAAGTTTTTGTTCTTTCCTCAGTTATAGTGAGTGATGAGTAATTTTCCTCCAGCTAGTAAATTCCATTACCTCCTCTCTCCTTTAAAATTGGTCTCCTCTGCAGAAACCACATCAAAACAGTGATCTAATGTCAAAAACATCTCAGGCTCTAAAAAAAAAAAGGGAAAAAACCGAAACACCTTCCCCGACAATTTAGAAAAGGCTTTCGTTCCTGTTGCTGAGTGCACGGTGAGTAATTCCTTTGTAAATGCTAAATCCACTTAAAAGGCATTTTAGAGTAATGTTTTTGAAGGCTTTTGCTTTCATAATCACATTCAGGAAGGTGAAGCTTCCTCACTGGATTACAAATTTGAATGCAAAATAAACTAAAATAAAACAAATAAATAGAGATGAAATAACATAGAAACATCGCACGTTATAAACCAGCACTCACAATCAAAAACCAAGTTCGTATCACCTGCAAACTGCAGAGTATTAAAATATCCTTTGGAAGTGCTCACATGCAAAGACACCATCCTTGGCAATGTAACGGAGGAATGACCACAATGATGTCTGTGGGCCAGGAACATATCACAAGTTTTCCGTGGCAGTCCTCAGCATTAATATGAATATGTTTACTCCATATTATATTAATAGATTCATAAATATTAAGGCCAGAAGAGACCATTATGATCATGTAGTCTCACCTCCTACATAATACAGGCGAAACAACCCCATCCAGTAATGTCTGCATCAAACCCATAATTTGTTTGAAGTAATGCATATATTTTAGACAGAAATCCAGTCTTAATTTACAGAGTTCAAGGGATGGAGCATCAATCATGTCCCTAGGTAAGTTGTTTCAATGGGTGATTATTCTCCTTCTTAAAAATGTGCACTTTAGTTCTAGTCTGAATTTGTCTAGTTTCAGCTTCCAATCACTGGCTCTTGTTATGCCTTTTTTTGCCAAATTAAAGAGCTGTCTACTGTCAGAAATCTCATATCCGTGTAGTTACTTGTAGACTGAAATCAAGTCAAACATTATCCCTCTCTTGGATAAAGTAAGTAGATTGAAATTATTAAGTCTCTCACTATCAGGCATGTTTTCCAAATATCATATTAGTCTTGTAGTCGTTTATGAATGCTTTCCAATTTTTCAATATCCTTTTCTGAAAAGTGGACACCTGAACTGGACCCTTTATTCCAGTAATGGTCTTGCTGACGCCACACACAGGGGTAATATCACCCTTCATACCCTTACTTAATATTCCTCTGATTATACATCCAAGTATGCATCTGCCTTTTCAGATACAGACTTATTCTTGGAGCTTGTGCTCAGCAGGTTACTTGCTATGGCTCTAAGTCTTTCAGTGTTGCTGCATTCCAGGATACAGTCCCCCATCTTGTAAGTGTCGCCTACATTCTTTCTCCCCCCAGATGCACTACCTTGCATTTGGCTCTGTTAAAATGCATGTTGTTCAAATGAGTCCACCATGCTAAGTGAGCCAGGTTGGTTTTTATAACCGACGTGCCTGAATCATTATTTACCACAGAGCCCACACTTGGCAACAAGAGGACTGAGGAGTTGCTCTAGACTCATGCAGCTCCCGTCGTCCTCCCCTCGCACCTGCGGGGCATGCACAGGCTGGAGGACAAACTTCAAAAGCGGAGCAGAGCTCCCCTTTTTGGCAGACCAGGGAAGAGACTAGAACAGAGCCCTCCACTCCTTAGGAAAGAGCTGACTGAAGGAAGGAGGTTTCCAGATAATCACTGCCTGACAGCCCCAGCCTGATGCTGATACACCCTGAGAGGGACTCATGCCCCTCTACTGATTAACAATTTATTTGCATTAATTCCCCCTTGCTTTTTGATTACTCTGGGAGGGGAGAGACTTTAAAGTGATTGCAGGTCACTGCAGAGATGGAGCAGCCATCAGCAGGAGACCCAGCAGGAAGAGAGCTACTATGCCAGGCCTGACCACAAGGTGGCACCAGCAGTGAGTCAACCTCTTCAGAACTGGTGGAGAACGCAGGCACCTTTCCCATGCCTAGAGAGAAGGGAGGCCTGACTGACCCAGACGGTCAAACACCTTAGACCTAAAGGCATGGGTTGGTAGGACAGACAACACAGATCTAGAGAGAGGGTGACCAAACTGTGGCTCCTGAGCCACATGCAATTCTTTTACAGTTAAAGTGTGACTCATGGAGCCCCTCCTATCCCCATTCCCCACCTACCTGACTTCCGGGTGTGGAGAGCTCAGGACCTTTGCCTTGCAGCAGGATGGTGGGGAAGGGGCTTCTGCCTGGCGAGAAGGTGCTCAGGGCTCCAGCAGAAGCAGGGCTGAAGCCCTGAGCCCTAGCAGGTGCCTCTCACATGGCAGAAGCCCCATGCCCCGGCAAGCACCTCCCACCTGTCAAATCTCTCAAGAGTGTCATATGCGGCTCAGGGCGTCCATAAGTTTGGCCACTCTTGATCTAGAGCATCTTGTCATGGGGATAACTGAGAACCAGCAGCTGCAACAGGCAGCAGCCACAGTGCTTGCCATTCATGGCTGCCCAGCAGCAACACTGGTCCAGGACTTAGGGGTGCAACAATTGGAACAGCAGCAAAGACTGGTCCAACAGGTACTCATCCTAATTCAGCCTCAAGATCTCCCGGGTTTTCTCCTCTGGAGGCGATAGGCTCCATGGCCCAGTCTGTGCCATTGAAACTCACAAAGATGGGTTCCAAGGATGACCTACAAGCCTTTCTGCTAATGTTTAAATGAGAGGCAATGGCAGCCCAGTGGCCACCTAACCAGTGGTGGCTGAGCTTAGCTGGAGGGACCAGCGCAGGTCCATATAGGGCACTGAACACAGTAACTTCCTGAGATTATGCCCAGAGAAAGTGGTAGTACTCGACCATCTTGACATCTTGGAGGAGAACATCTGACAATAGTTCTATGAGGAGAAATACCTCCAGCCTCACGTGGTAGCCCATAAATTAAGAGACCAATGCTGAAGACCTGAAACCACGTGACTCAGGATGGAGTTAAGGTTTCCGAGCTCATTGTGGTGGAGCAGTTCGCCTGTGTACATCCAGCTGGGGATAGAGACTGGGTGCTCAAATACTGGCCAGAGTGCCTACCTAGAGCTGTCTGATGGAAAATTATATAGCTACAGAAAAAGCTCTGGCAACATCACATGAGCAACTTCCTGAGCCAAGCAGTCCCCTGGACTCAAGGGAAAACCCACCCAGGAGAATCAGCGATTGCACAATACGGTCTCAGTAGCGCCAGCCTCTGAAGGGCCCAGCAGGTTGTGGGGACCTGGTCTGGCCTCCACTGGGAAATCCCAAGCATCTCATGCCCCAGCCACACGCAGGCCCCTGGGACCTCTGCGGACATCTCCACAGGAATGCAAAGGAGTTACTGTAATGTTGGAATTAGGGGTCATTGAAGAATCCTGCAGCAACTGGTAAAGTCCAGTTGTACTGGTCCCAAAACTGGACAGCACTATCCAGTTTTGCATAAACTTGAAAAATGCCTGTGCTGTCTCCAAATTTGATGCTTATCCCCTACCCGAGGGACAAACTACTCAACTGGCTCAGGGAGGCCTGATATATTACTGCGTTAGGCCTAGCCATGGAATCCTGGCAGATTGCACTCCCAGCAGAATCATGGGAGAAGACTACCTTTGCCACACTGTTTGGCCTCTATCAGTTTAGAACTATGCCCTTTGGCTTCTACAGTGCTCCAGCGATATGCCAATGGCTCAGGGATCAAGTTCTTCAACCACGTGTCTTATGATGCAGTCCATTTAGCTGATGTGGTTGTCTCCAGCTGAAATTGGGAGGAATATTTAGCACAAGCTGCCGCTGTATGTCAGTCACTACGTGGGAGAGAGGACGGTAAAGCAAAGTGTAAGATTTGGAAAGAAGAAAGCATCTATCTGGGACATACTTTGGGGAACAGCAATGTTCAGCCCCTTGTAGACAAAGTCCAGGCCCTCAAAGCATGCTCTACTTCAACCATGAAGAAAAAAATCCGAAGGTTTTGGGGGCTTTCAGGTTATTACCAAAGATTTGTGCCAAGATTTTCAGTGATATCAGCTCTCCTAACAGAGCTAATTAAGGACAGTAGCCCCAAGAAGATTCCGTGGTCTTAGGCCTGTGAAAAAGGCCTTTCAGAAGTTGAAAGACCACCTGTGCGAAGAGCCTATCCTGTTCAGTTCTGACTTCTCAAGAGTCCGTTTTGCAAACTGATATCTCAGAAGTGGGCCTACCTGAAGGAGTGTGCCAGTAAGAACATAGAGAGGAACACTCTGTGCTCTATCTGAGCCACAAAGTGTTCCAACAGGAGCAGGCACATTCTGTGATAGAAAAGGAAGAACTGGCTGTGAAATGGGTCATCGACCCTTCTTCATATTAGCTCTTGGGAAATCCATTCAAGCTCATCACCAACCATGTTCCCTTAAGATGGTTAATGGCCATGAAAGACATGAGGCCCCCGACTTATGTTCTGATATCTGCCTCTCCCGCTGTGCACCTTCCAAATTCAGCATAGAGCTGGAAATCCCTCACCCAAATGTTGATTTTCTTTCCAAGGGGTGGAGCAACCTGCTGGCTCTGGTTTCCTAGATGCCATCTTGAGGGGGAGAGTGTGTGATCAGCTACACAAATCACCCACTGGACAGCAGGGAACCAAGGAGCAGCTCGGGGCTCAGGCAGCTCCTCCTCAGGGATGCTGGAACAATTTTTGGTGGGGGTGCTGATGATTGAAACCATGTATTTGGTGTTTGTTACTATTTCAAGCCAGGGAGTGCTGCAGCCCCCTCAGCATCCTTAGTTCCAGCACCACTGCTCCACCCTGCCACACCTGTAAGGCAGGCACAGGCTGGAGGAGGAGCTTAAAAGGGGGGCAGAGCAGCTCCCTTATTGGAGGACCAGGTAAGAGAACAGCAGCTGATGTGCCTGCAGCTCCTGAGAAAAGGGTTGACTGGAGGCTGGAGCTTCCCAGATGACCACTACCCAAAGACTCCTTCCCTGAGGGAACGGAGGGCCGGATTCTGATGCACACTGAGAAGGACTCATTCCCCTCTACTTCATATTAGCTCAGTTTATTTGACCATTGTCTACAGCCAAGCACTGAGGTACAACCGTATTTGCTCCAACCCCTCAGACAGAGGCCAACACCTACAAGATCTTCACCAAGCATTCTCAAAACTACAATACCCACACGAGGAAATAAGGAAACAGCTCAACAGAGCCAGGCATGTACCCAGAAGCCTCCTGCTGTAAGACAAGATCAAGAAAGAAAGAAACACAACACCACAGGCCATCACCAACAGTCCTCAGTTAAAACCTCTCCAATGCATCATCAGTGATCTACAACCCATCTTGGACAACGATCCCTCACTTTCACAGGCCTTGGGAGGCAGGCCAGTCCTCACCCACAGACAACCCACCAACCTCAAGCATATTCTCACTAACAACTGCACACTGCGCCATAATAACTCTAACTCAGGAACCAATCCATGCAACAAATCTCAATGCCAACTCTGCCCACATATCTACACCAATGACACCATCATAGGACCTAACCAGATCAGCCACACCATCACTGGTTCATTCACCTGCACGTCTACCAATGTAATATACACCATGTGCAGCAACGTCCCTCTGCTACCTACATCGGCCAAACTGGTCAGTCCCTACATAAAAGGATAAATGGACACAAATCAGATATTAGGAATAGCAATATACAAAAACCTGTAGGAGAACAATTCAATCTCCCTGGACACACAATAACAGATTTAAAGATAGCTATCCTGCAGCCAAAAATACTTCAAGACCAGACTTCAAAGAGAAACTGCTGAGCTAGAGTTCATTTGCAAATTTGACACCATCAACTCAGGATTAAACAAAGACTATGAATGGCTCGCCAACTACAAAAGCAATTTCTCCTCTCCTGGTGTTCATACTCCAGATCAACTGCTAGAAGAGGGCCTCATCCTCCCTGATTGAACTAACCTTGTTATCTCTAACCTGATTGAACTAACCTTATTATCTCTAGCCTGACTACATATTTATACCTGCCTCTGGATATTTCCACTGCATGCAACCGATGAAGTGGGTATTAGCCCATGAAAGTTTATGCTTCAATATGTTGGTTAATCTTTAAGGTGCCACAGGACTCTTTGTCATTTTTGCAGATCCAGACTAACATGGCTACCCCTCTGATTTTTTTGAGTGAGTTCCCTTTGCCTTTTTGTTAATAGACTACCCTAGAAAGAGAGAGACTTTAAAATGACCTGGTCAGAGGCCCAAGTAACAGAAAACGGCACATCACCACAAAGGTGGAGCAGCTGTCAGCAGGAGCTATGCCATGCCTGGCCACAAGGAGGCAGCAGCGGTGAGTCAACCCACTTCACAAGGACTAAGATAAATGTCTTACAGAAGTCTGTTATGTACATACAGTTACCATTATCAACCACATCTGTGATCTCATCAAAAAACAATATCCAGTTTGTTTGACGAGATCTCTTTTCCATAAAACCAAGTTGACTGGATAATTTTTCTGTCCTTTAATCTTTTTCTGAGTGCAGCACATATCAGTGACTAAAGGAATCAAATGCTGAGAGATGCTGTTACCAGCTTGTTACCAATTAGGGTTTTAGCAAGGTTCAAACTTATTTTTTATTCATAAATTTCCAGTGTATCTGAAAATCTGTGCATGTGGCATAACATATTAAATTCTGTTAGCCTAAACATCTATTACAATTTTTAGTACTTCTAAAAATAATAAACCTTGCTTAATAGTTCGTGTAAAGGTTGACAGATCTTTTTTGGGGTAATTTTCAGGCAAGCTATTTTCGCCTTCTTAGTATGACTAAGTATAGCACTCTGGGAGTTTAGCTAATAAGCAAACAATGGGCCTTAGAAAAGGCTGACCCATAAGTCAACAATTCTCAGCACCTATAATTCCCACTGAAGTCAATGACCTGTGAACCTGTGCCTCCAGTGGAGAATTCAGCTACTCAGCATCTCTCAGGATTTGACCTACAGCCCGTTAAAGCAACATACACTTCGTTATCCACTGCGGTTGAGCGACTGCCCATGACTCCATTCCATGACAAACACCGTGAGATTTTCAGGTGAAACCCAGGGGAGGATTGTATGTGCTTTTTGTACTCACATTTTTAACAGTGGCATTTTAAGTGATCAAAAGCTGTTCATCTTTGAAACAATGTGAAACAACAATGGACAGTGGGAGTGATGGCAGGATGGTTGAGTGCCGCTCTTGCTATATAAATAGCTTGCAGAAAGTATCAGTTTGTCCTAAAAGATATCAATGGTTGTTTTTAAAAATACCCTCTGTTTTTAAATGCACAGCTATTAGATCTTGCCTTCAATATGCCTGTTGAAGGTGGAATGGCAATCATCAGGAGGAAATAAATGAGCATATTTATATTCTCTTGATCATAGCAATGTTTGCATGCTGATCACAACAGATAATGCTGTAACTAATAGCAGACCTGTTTGTTAACCTTGTACAGTTCTGTAACCATTAGTTTACCCTCTGTTTAATGCAGGGATCCATGTAGACTGTTAATAAGCACATTGGTAGAAGGTGTTATAAATAGTTATCAGCAACCTGTAGACCTGTTAGGCTCCATATCAATTTGTTATTATTACATCATCTATTCATTATATAAGCAATGTATAAATATATCTTTAATGTAGAATGTGTTCAAACCATGATTTCTTTTATTTTAAATCCAGCACAAATATACAAAAGAGCCATTCAGTTTAACTGCAAGTGGAGGTTTGTGGAAATCAACCCATAAATGCATAGGAATATAAAAAGTTAACAGTTCAGAATTATGTCTGGTGGTAAAAGTTTTGTCCAGCATATTTTATTTAAATGTGGAAGTCTTCTGTTCCTATGTATCAGTGTTTAGCAATTATATATGTTATTGCTCCCTTCAAATGTAAATTGCCTTATTTTCTAAACTGCAGAGGATTCATTTGTAAAGGCTAGGCTTGTTTATCACGAATATGACTTTTCAGTGGAAATTTAATGATTCGGTAAACCAGCTCCAAACACAGATTGGAACCAAATAATTTATATCAGAGGTTCTCAAGCATTTTGCATAAGACATGTCTACACTAAGAAAAAATAGATAGCTCCATAACAACTAGTCCATTGTAAAATCCTGGCCTGATTGAATTCAATTGCAAAACACCTGTTGACTACAGCAGGCTAGGATTTTACCCCTAGTATAGATGGGGTAGGTTTTAGTTTTACTTCATTGTAGCTCTTAAGGTACACTTCAGGAGGAAGTCTAGGGTGGCCCTTGACCAATTACACTGAGGTAGAACTAAAGCTTTCCCTGTCAACGCTATTCTTCTGTGTTAGCTACCTGGTTATAAAATTACACCTTCTCCCACCCCCAGTATAGACATGATCAGCTTGTGGACTCCATTTTAACAGGTAGATTGTCTTGTGGACAGTCCCTTTCCTGGTCCATGCTATCTCCCCTCTCATTTGTGATCACATGACACCCCCAACTGCTACATGACAGTGGCAACTACTGCAAATGCTGACTTGGGAAAGTAACATCAGGAAATTATTGAATGCATTTTTAAATTCTTTGAATGAAATTTAGCAGTTGGAGACAAGAAGGAGGAGCCAGTACCATGTGACCAGCACACACTTCATGATCCACCACCAAGTGCGCCACAGCCCACAGTTTGACATCTGTTCTATATGATATTACGTTCAACAAAATCAAACCAAACTAGTGTTAAAAGGACGGGTTTTTAGGTTGCAAAGACAAACACTCAAAAGTTAGAACATGCAAAATTTTGATTGTCCATGTAACCTTAACCTCTGCCCCACAATCATTCATTACATGATCACGTACTGTTTTTAACACAGGATCTCAGACTCCTTCAGTGCACAGGATGGGTGGTGTTCAAGGAAGGAGGCAGCTGTTCAATACCTTTAGCGTCATCGTTTAATTAATGGTTTTTGTCTTATTTGCTGCACACATTCTCAGGCTTACAGTGCATACATAATTAATCATTTCCTCATGGCCTTTTCCAGGACACTTATTACTGTGTTGTCTGAGTGTTTCACAGACAATGACTTCATTTACACTGCAACATAATAGGGCAATATTAGCCTCATTTAAGATATGAGGAAACTGAGATGACAAGAATTCTCTGTAACCATACAGTGAATCACTGGCAGAGCCCACATTGGAACTAAGGCTATCTTGACTCCTAACACTGGGTTTACGCTTTCAGCCCAGACAGTGCAATACTGTGCACACACAACTTCCCTTGGCATCAGCTGGAGTTGTAAGTATTCAGCACTTCTGCACCTCAGGCCCCAAGTGCCTCAAACTAGGCATCCAGAAAATGAGGATCACACATTTAGTTAAAAGAATGAGGTGTACTTGGGGCACTTTAGAGACTAACAAATTCATTTGGGCATAACCTTTTGAGGGCTAAAACCCACTTCATCAGATGTATGGAGTGGAACAAACAGTCGGAAGATACACATACACAGAGAACAGGAAAAGGTAGGGGTTGCCATACCACCCAGTAGAGTGGCCACCTTTCAAGATTTTGGTTTAAGTGACTTGCTGAGCAAAATAAGGGAAGCCTGTTCCAGAGGCGGAAGTAGCACTGAGGTCTCCTTCATGGCATTCAAGTGCCTTAGCCAGAAGAGAAGCCCATCCTCCCATCGCCCTACTGAGCAACCGGCATTGGTATCCTGGTGAACAGGGAAGGGGTATGCTGCTCCACAGAGAGACGTGCGGAGCACACATAAGGGCAGATCAGGGTTAGAGTTACCTGTGCCCTGTCCCTTTAAGGATTGAAGGATTGCAGAGAGGAGTTAAAGGGGAGAGCTGTGGTTGCAGCAGCAGGGTAGTGTGCGACCTGCTGGTCATTGGGCTGGGCCATTTTAAAACAGTCCCTGCTCTGGGAGCGTAATGTGTGTCATACCTGACTTCCTCACCAGAGTGTGGGAGGAATGGGGGCTGGTTGTGGATGATGTGACAAGTGAAGCTGTTCCTAAACCCGTACACTTCTCTCTAAGAGGGATGAATAACGAACCCTGCTAGGGGCTGGGTCTCATTTACACAGGTGTTAAGCGAGAACTGTAAGACAAATAATGAGATGATGGGAACACTGAAATGAGACGAGATGAGAGCAGCACCTGCACTTCTGGGAGGGCTTCTGATTTTCTGATCCAAAATCATGCAGAATTAAGACTTGTACTTATCTACGGGGCGGGGGGTGTACTTTTGATCTCTAAGAGCTCTGCTCCCATTGGAACCACGTCACAACTTCCACTGACTTCCGGGAGACAGACTCAAGCCTTGGAGCAGTAGGCAGTGCACACTCCCATTGAAGATAATTGGCCAGATTTACAATGCTACTTAGGTGCCTAAAAATGCCGATGGCTGTGTAGGCCCAGATCTGCAAAGGTACGCTGGGGATCTGAAATGAATGGAAGGTACTGTTGAAGGTCTGGGCTGTAGTGGGATGTTTGACTTCGATAAGAGTTAGCTCAACTCACTGAAGCGCCTGCATAAACGCCAGTCGGTGTTTATGAATAAGAGGGGTAGCTGTGTTAGTCTGGAATTGCAGAAGTGACAAAGAGTCCTGTGGCACCTTAAAGACTAACTAAAGTATTAGAGCATTATCTAATACTTTGGTCGGTGTTTATGTGCACTGCTAGGAGCAAAAATTCCTTTGTGCATCAGGCCCCTAGAATAGGAACTGGTCCATGGGACTACTTCTGTGATTGAAATTAGGCACATCTCAACAACTTGAACCACAGAGGCAGGGCTCCCTCATTGCAGCATGCGGAGAGCCTCTTAGCAGGCATACTTCTAGGGGTGGGGCAGGGCACAGCAATGGTCCCATCTACTTACTAGACATCCTAGCATCCAGTGCTAGGTACTGGAGCTAGCTGCATCCTTTTTAAAGATGCAATAAGTGCTGCCAGTGAGTAAATTCCCCCCACACTCTGCTTGGGATCTTCACCTTTCCTGCCCAGCTCAGCACTGGGTCTAACAGCTGTAATTTAGCTCTTTCTTTCAAGGTCCATGGACTAGTGATTATGCCTCCTGCTGTGTTTCGTACAGCACAAAGTACAGTAATTGTTTGCAGTTAATAATAAAATGCAAAAAGTTACAATATTGCAATGAAATTTGCATGGTTAAAGTTCCCTGAAGTCCAACACGGCGGAAGTCAGTCCTTCAACAATGATAGCTCGCCTGCATCACAGATTTGTTGTAATTATTACATTGGTAAAGCTGCTTTGCAATAGCACTAAATGTGTCCAATAAAATTACAAATGCACAAGGCAGGATTTATGGTATTCATTTCAGTGCACAGGTAGTAACCTATTTAACTACATATTTAACCAGGGAAATAGGGACAGGCAAAAAATATGGCTGAAACCTTGGCCCCATGGAAGTCAATAGGTGGGTTTTTTTGTAATGAGGCTAAGTTAACATACCTGTAATTATCTTTACACCTGGTTTTGGAGACTAATACTGTACTGCCCTGTAATTGTATTAATAGTTATCTAGGCATTTAGTTCTCTAGGTTCTTTTAAAGAAAATATACTGTGAAGGTTACCTGCAAAGGAAAAACAAATGCTGAACGTGCATTCTTTTCCCCCGCTTTGTTCTGAAGCATACACAAGGCATCCCACAGTGTGCCAGCTAATTGACCATCGCATCAAGGCTGAGGGCCAAATTCTCTGCTCCGACTGTTTACAGCAACATTTGGCCCGCGGAAGCAAGCTCATGACACTTAAGAGTTCAAACAATTAGTGACCAGATGAAAAAACCTGAATTTGGTTCTACAGTTCTCTGCTCGCCGAAGAACCCAGGGCCATAATCTCACCTGCCACTGGCTTTACAGAGGTTCCCTCCAGTGTTCTGACTGGAGTCACTCCTAATTTACACTGGTGTAAGGGAGAGCAGAAGCAATAACCCTAAAATTTTCGAAACAAAAATCCACTAGCAAATTCTCTCAGGCAGACTGAAGACGCTGATATTAGCAGGGTGGAGCAACAAGTGTCGTCAGGGAAACAGAAAGCCAGAGAGCGTCAACAACGAAAATACCAGTGGGGAGAGCTAAACTACTGTAGAAATAAGTCATAACGGAAGCTGTTTCCTCCACCTGCTGTTAGACTGTTCTGTCCTCTCTGCCTGGTCCATGGATTCCACTCCCTGTGGTTCATAGCTCTTATTTGTAAGTGCGGGATTGGGGCTCGGAACTCTCTCTTCATTGCAGCATCTAACTGCTGGTAGAGAGCAGGCAGCGGGGTTTGTAAATTACTGTTTCCGCACTACAGAGAGAGTCCTAGTTACAGCGGTGATTAATTTTTAACTGGGAGGGTGAGGGGGAGAGAAGCAGGAAAAGATACCATCACGAGTGGCAAGTGTTCAATTTAAAAATTGCCATACTCATTTAATGATCCTGAAGCCTCTATTTCTTCACGACCATTTGGTCCACCCAGAGGACTGTGCAGTCTCGATCAGTGAGATGCTCAAATACTACAGCCATGGGGGCCAGAGGTGCCTTGTTAGATAAATGACTTCTTTTGCCAAAACGTTTCCATTGTGTTTTGCAAATGTAGCTTTTGTTTTACACTGGATGTTACACTGTGGATATAGAAGAAAAGATTCCAGGTGAAAACCCAGCGCCATTGAAGTTAATAGCAAACTCCTACTGACTTCAAGGAAGCCGGAATTTCATCTTCTGTACCTATTCATTTTGTCACTGCTTTATTATTTTTATATATTGGAAACATTGTTCATCACAAACTTATCACCACACATGCTGCTTGTTGGCACAAAATAAAGAATTCCCTCATTACTCATAACGATAATTTTATTGTCCCACATCCCTTAGTATTTTTGAATAAAATTACTACCATGTCCCAAGGCACCCATTCTGAGAGCATCATGGGAACACAGAACCAGGAGCTGATGCCAGAAAACTGGGGACAGTCACTGAACTGTTTGCCATGGAAGGGGAAGAGAGTTTTACTTAAAGAGTGATTTGTAAAAAGCACTTCGAAACTAGGTTGAAAGTCATTTGTTTTGCCTGAAAATGTTTGCCAGAGTCTCCCCACAGACCTTGTACTTGCTACCTCTCCAAATAGGCGGATGGATCCTCCAATGGCTGAATTTTTGACTCCTAGTCCTGACAGCTGCTTGCTCACACGTGGTCCAGTTTTAGATCATCCACATCTGTTGACACACCTGTTTGGGGAAGCAGCGAAAGAGCAGCCTTCTACTCCCAGAATTAGGGGAATGTGAACTGAAAATAAATTGTTATGTTTCAAATGAGGGTCTTGAAGGCTAAGAAAAGCTTTGTTCCCTTGGAGGGTACAGACACTTTTGCTTGGCATCCTGCTTTGTTTTCCCTCTATGCGACTTTAAATTCATGTTTCCAGGAGGCCAAGGAAAAGTATCTGAATTCTGATCAATGGTTTAGTTCCAAAGACTGTTCTAAGTCTCATATGGTTTTAATGTGATACCATCCTATGAACAATACCACTCCTCCAACTTGGTGGTGTGAGTGGTCTAAATCCATTCTCCAGTTTTGTATGGGAGTCATTTTTTTAAAATGACATGGTTGTGCTAGGTAAACAGGATTAAAATGTGTTTAAAGGGCTCTGAAACAGTTTCCCTTCGTACTTGGAGCTGGTGTTTCTTCTCAGCACTTTGGGAGCAGGTGGGTCAGAAGATCTGAGCAAATGTGTTTAGAGTTAATTGAATTTTGTGGGTGGGGGAATCCCTTGAATTCTGCTGTGGTGAAGTACACAAAACTCTGAGTAGACTGCAAGATCTTTGAGACAGGGACTTTTTTTTAGTAACTGTGTACACTGTGCATAGCACAATAGGTCCCACTTAATTACTGCTCTATTACAAGGAGGTGGATTTGAATAATCTGAAAAGCGCAGTGCTTTCTGGATGACAACACACAGTAGGAAGAACTACACATTGCAATATGAATTTCCACTAGACTGCTGGCAGAATTTATATGCCTCATCTGAATCCCTCTTTTCATAATGTGTGCCAATAAAAACAAAAATAAATAGTAAACACAAGTAGGATTTTTTTTGTTTTTTACTTAAACTTGTTTTAACCATCAACTTTAGCAAATTTTGGCAGTTACAAACCTGTACACTTTTTTCTTTTTTATAGCAAAAGAACACAAGACAATACTGCCAACAGCAATTATGAAGGAACAATTAATCTTCAGATGAGGGCTGAGATCCACTCAAAGTGATTACCTTCTCCTTTGCATAAGGTTGGTTTTTTTTGTCGATGAAGAAATGATGTATCTTAACAGCTACTTGACATGGAATAAAAATCACGTCTCTAAGTCTTTGTGCAAAACACATTGATTTAAAAAAGTCAATAAAAAACATCTTCTTAAAAACAGAAAAAGTTAAATGAAAAGAGCTGAACCAAAAGGAAAGTTACAGTACATTTGAAATGATTAAAAAGTACCATTTTTTCAAATCTAATTTTTTTTTTTGCCATTACCTTAAAAGTGTAAACCAACTTGGATGACTCTCTTTTACTTATATCAAACAAAAATTTAAAGCAACCTGATTGGCATCAAATATCTACAAAAGCCTGGTAATTTGAAATCATTATATACATTATTTTTATAAACTTCTTTTTAAACACCAAAACATACATCTTTTACAAACCAGCCTGCTTGCAACAGGTAAAATTTACAAGACAATCTTTCTGATACAGTGCTTTAAAGAGAACTGCTTCCATTTCCCAAATGCATTTGTCACTTCCTGAAAAGCAGTAGTATGGGCTCATAAAATTGTTAAATAGTAGCAATTCAGGTATTCTTATGACAGAAGAATGATTACAGTACTGAGGGTTCCAATCTCATTCCCATAATACAATTCAAGTGCATCCTTAACACTGGTAATGACAAGTTATGGCCTTCACATAATACTACATATTTGTAATTATTGCTTTTTGTTATTACATAAAGAAATGAATTTCGTTTGATTCTTTCCTCATCCACCCTCCTGTTCCTCCCCCATACAATGTGGCTATATGTAAACCAATGCCCCTTCTGTTAATGGGTGACTTTATGGGTCAAGTCTACAGACTAAAGGAAATGGATAATAATGCGAACACTGTTAATTTCTAGGGCTTGTTGTATCACTGATGTGTACTGAGAGAACAGAGATGCAAACTGGCAAAAAAGCAGAGAACTATACCACAGAGCGTGTACCATCATGAACCTAAAGAAGTCTCTCTCCTCTTTAGAACCTTTTAACTTCCATAATTAATCATGTAATAATTTTTTTAAAAAAGGCAAAAATGGTAATATTGATTTAACAAAGATGCATTTCCTCTATTGGTTTAAAATAGCTACTTTCCTTAATTATGAACGACACCAGCCTTTTAAAGAGCATTGCAGCAATGAACAGTAATGGTCCATCACACCTTGAGTCACTCTTGGGTTGTGGAGTTAAAATATCATGGCATGATTTTCAAACAGGAGTATGACTTGCTACACAAATATATACATACCATTCCTGCTAGTCCTGCCTTTTCCATTGGAACTTGTATTGAGGCACAACAATAATTGTCATGTAACACATCAAAGGCTTCATAACAGGCTAGAATTATTTTTTTTTGTTGAGGACCAAAGTTAAACAACTCTAAGAAACATGCTCAGGGTGAGATTCTGGGCTGTGCCTCTGAGAAGTGCAGCCCAGGTGGTGCTGGGGTCTCTAAAACACCTTTGTGTCTTCCTGACCATGGGCTGCTCCTGTCTTCCAAACCTTGCCTTGAGAAATGACCCTTGGAAAGGCAGCCCCGTGGCTGTCTCCTGCAGTGCTTGTGCCAGGCGAATCCTCCCCAACCTGTATATGGGACTTTTAGGGTCTCTGTATACCACTTTGGCCCTTTTACCCAGTTTAAAGTAGCCAGAGCAGGAGAACTAGGTTTTTTCCCCTCACAAGCTCAAAAACTGGATGCAAAATGTTAACAATAATTAAAAAAAAAACATCACGCTTGCCAGATTCTCCTTTACGCTAAAGCCACTTTAGAGGGTCTTGGCAGTGTAAATGGCATTGACGCTCACTTTAAGGCCCTTGAAGGACCATTGGTGTAAATGAGAATCTGACCCTTTGTCAAAAATAGAAAATATGCATCATGTAAGTAAGACCCACAAACATCTTGGAAGTCTTAAGAAATTCCGATAAAGATATGAATTTATTTTCCGAGCAGTTGCCGCCTCCAGAGAGGACCGTGGTTTTGCTGTGGAATATCATCCTTTGATATTGTAGTCATTCTGTGAAAACCCTCTACAGAAGAATCTGAAGGGAAATACCATGTAGTGGAGCCATGTACAGGACTGTGAGTTGTGACACTGTATAGGCACAATGACAGTTAGTCAAGACTAGCAGGGATTCTGAGGAAAGGCCTAACTAGGCAGCTGGGAAGACAGCAACAGAAAAAACCCCATCATCCGACAGAGTAATATACATTGTATGGAACAGTGTAAACTACCTACTCATGCACTCATTTGGTTCATATTTTCACCTCCCAGGTGAGAAAATCAGGGTTAATCAAAGCACGCCATTAATTCAAAGAGCAAATAAGATGCTGAGTTGTATTAACAAGGAGACAGAAAGTAATTGAGAATGTTATTGCATGCTGTAATGCTTGGGAAGGTTTTCACCTTGACATCTGCATTCAAGTTTGGTCATTGAAAAGAACTAGAAGAGAACCAGAAAGGCAACAGAAGTAGGGATAGGCATTGAGGGGTTTCTGTCTGAGGAAAGACTGAATACAGGAGGCCTATTTAGTTTGGAGAGGAGATATTGAGGTATATAAAATCATGAATGGTACAGAGAAGGTTAATCAGGTGCTCCCATATCCCCTTCCCTATAGCACATTAACGAATTGGCGCTTGATTAAATGAAATGGCAACAAAATTTAAAAGACAGAAAAGGAAGTATATGCTGAAGCTATGTGTATTTTATTAGTGAAACTCACTGCCCACAAGATATTACTGAGGCAACACACTTAGTGAGAACCATTGGTCTTTTCTGTTATGGCAATTGCTGTGTTACCAATCGTGTTTCCCTTTGTGACACTTTTGATATGTCCCTATAAGGAAAATAACTTAGATACCAGTGTCTCTGTGTCTGGGATCTATTACCCAAAGATGTTTTCTACAGATTAAGATGGTGAGTATATTTAATAACTAGTTGGGGGCAAAAGGAGAGTTCATTGCATAATAGTTAAAGTATAGTACATAAGAGTTGACTTGAAGCAAACTCCATGTACGTCACAGCCATGTGCTAAAGGAGTATTAAATTCATAGAAATTCATATCAGCATTAAAACTATTGCACAACAGCTAAACTTGAAGCTTTTTTTATTTTTTTAAAACTCAAATATTCCTATCCTTGAAGTAATACTAATCTATTCCTTGCAACCACTTCTCTGTAATGTAAACTTTATGAGCAGGGCATGGTCATGCTGCATAACTGAATTTGTGCCTTGTCCTTAGCCAAACTATTTCATAGTTTGTAGGGAAATCTCATTTTCCTTGCAATCGTGATACATTTGAAAACTGTATTTTTTCTTTAAAATAGTGGGAGAGTGGGAGGGAAAGGGGGATCAAAATCTACCATGAACACATTTAGAACACATCACTCTTACAGAAGCATGTCTACTTTGAGGAGACCAAGTGACATTCATAAATTCAATGAACAGGAACTATATGCAGGCAAGTACTTCATAATACTTGTATGTGCAGTACATTCTCTTGCCTAAAGTCCACTTTATTTATTTATGTACCTCTACATACTGTAACTGGATAGTTTTCTAATGAAGAATTCCTGCATGATCCAAAGTAGAACCAATCGTCTGCTGATATATGATATACTGGAGGGAAGCTCTGAAATATCAGGTTTACACTGCAAATTTTAGATACCATGTTTTATTAAAAGTGTCACAAGCTGCACAATTATTTAAGTAACATTCTCAATAACTTATTTTCTTTTGGGGCAACTTGTGAATAATCACCAGCTGTATGATAAGAAATAAGACTGACTTATGACAACCAAATGGGTAAAATTCAATTCAGTCAAGAATCTCTCTTCCTAAAAAATGATTCAGTTACCTTATTTGACCAGGAAGCAAGATAAGGCAGCAGCATGAAAAACCTGTTAGAGCGTTCATTCATCCATGACTTCACCTATTCAACAAACTTTCAGAATGACTGAGTTCTGCCACGAAAGGATGTGGATAATGCAACATTAATGCAAAGTGAAGACTTCCTCTTATTCAACGCACAACGTATAGCCACAGAAATGTATAAATGCTGTAGAACTACTCGTAACTGTAGTAAACATTTTCATAGCATCGAGTAAAGGGCACATATATATCTGTACCGAACTTGAGTGGAAAAAGCACATTGCATTTAATCTGCTTTGGATGATTAATGTGAAAAGCCAAAATTAACTTGATGTGTTGTTTTTGCATTTTACAGTATTGTACAAAAGTGCTTTTAACTCTGAATTCTATTTGGGAGTTCTGAGGGAATACAGGGCCAGGTACTCAGCTGATACTGATGAACATAAACATAACCCTACTGACTACACTAGTCTACAACAGTGGAGGATTTTTTCCTCAGACTCGAGGGCAGGACATTTTTCATCTGGCTGATCTAGCAATTTAAGATTATAGCAGAATGCGTATGCAAATTAATCAAACTAATTTAATTGGAATATGACAGCATTATGACTGCTGTTAAAAAGCTGCAAGGAAGCCCAAAATAAAAGCAGCAAAATGTGGTAGCTCGGGTGCAGTTCTGTTCTCAGATACATGTTCACATTCTGTACACAAGTCACTGGGAGTTACACACATGTATCTAATGGCAGAATTTGGCCATTAGTGAGTCAAATTCGCAAGGGTTTAAATGTCACAATATTTGGAAAGTCTCATGATTCAACGTATACACAAACATCTGAAAGTAAGTTTCCATAATGGCGGCAACCAATCTAGTCTAGTTCGGTGTACAATATATAATGTATATATTTGCCTTAATCTATGCACACAAGCAAGAATTAGATGTGATATATAAACAAAACTATAAATAAATAGTTATTTATGGACAGATATCCATGTCGATAAGTTGACTTTTAAATGCTTTTTTTAATAAAACCAATGGAATTGTTTTACATATGATCAAATTCTTTTGCTCATTAGCCGACATAAAATTTCATGCACCGGTGCCTCTTGGAATCATCCTCCCGTTTGTTAATACATCAGAGAGAGATTGTAACACTTTTAATAACACATTACCAAATAAAATAGCAGGTGAAGAAAGGGAATTTAAAAGGCAAAATTGTTTTCCCCCTCCAGAAACTCTGCGAGTGTATTCTTGGTAATAAATAGATGGTACATACTCTCCAGATTGTCTGTAACAATTTTGTGGCATACAGCTTAACGTAACTGGTCTCTTTGTGTCTGCACATACAGTATCATTTCTGAACAAGTTAATACGTTATACTGGATTTCTGCCTTGCCCAATATACATAGATATCGCTTCATCAAAATGTCTTCTCAGTATTTCTACTGTTAATTGGACCAAATGACCACCAGAAAGAGTCTCCTCACACTTGTGTCTGATGCTGGGTCTCCACAAATGGAATGTGAACGTTATCTAGGATGAGCTCCTCCACACTTTCAAAGTCACTCATGGCTACTTCAGAATCGTCAAAGCCGCAGCTGGCTGAGATGTCAGATGAGGAGGCATCCAGGGAATTGTGTAAGGATAAGGGCATCTTACCTGCACTAATGTTTTCCACGCTCTGGCCTGGGACAACAGCAAAAGTACTAAATTCATTCACAGTCTGAGACCCAGCAGTGTCCATCTCGTTGGGGAACTGATGAGGAGGGAGGTATTGGCTAGGGTGGAACTGTGGCCGCCGTCTGCAATCTGGGCTGAGCGTGCTAGCCATTGAGACTGGCTGTGAGGGCGGAAGGGTTTCATATTGGTCTGGAAAATCCTCTGGGAGAGGTGGTGGTAACTGGTCCTGACTTAAAAACTCCTCTTCGTGAGGAGGAGGATAGTCGCTGTCAATGTCATAGCCACCAAGGTAGTAATCAGTTTCCAACTCCCTGTTACTTCCATGATGCCCTGAGCCTCCATCTGCTGTTTCATAGTTGGGCACTTCCTCAATGTCAGACAAACGAGCGCTTGGCATCCAGTCAGAGGTGTCCCAATGATAAGCTGTAAAGGGGAACAAACTCTTTAGGATGGAGAATAACTAATAAGAACAAAACCTATTGCATGCACCTGCTACAGAGCAAATATTCACAGCAAATTTCAGCCACAGATGCAAATATAATCAGCATGCTCCATAGCCTGCTAAAATCGGTCAGCCATGCTCTCCCCAGAGTGAGGAAAAACAACTTTACATCACGATGCCAACACAAAGATTAAAAGAAACAAAACATGACCATCTGAAAGCATTTCACATTGAAGGATGCAAGTAAGTGTATTAGAAATTATGAGTCTAAGAAACCAAAATCCTAGAAATCTGTGAATTAATATTTTTCACAAGAGATTAAAAAAATCCAGCATGCTCAAAATAGCACATCTGTCACCCCCAAACAACTTTGTTTCAGGAAAGAAAATAGGTAAGATGCACAAAGTTAATGGCTAAGAGATCTTTGGATGGCCCCTGAAGTAAACACCGAATGGCAAAATTGCCATGCATGCAGAATTTGGACATAATATAATCTGGAAGAGGGAAGAAAGATGAAGCACATCAATACTGAGAAAGCAAAAACCAATGCCTTCCCCACCCTGACACAGTCCAATAGGCAGAAAGCATCTCAGAAAAGTCACCTCTGTTGTAGTTCTGTCCTTGATCCATAACAGACACTGTTAGATACAAAGTGAAAAGTAAAAGCTGGTAATTCAAAGCTTGCTACCAGCAAAGAGTTACAAGTGAAAATACAACTCTTAGCATGCATATGTCTAAAGTACAGCTGGCTGTACATTGTTTTAATAGCATTTTTAATTAGTCCTTAGTTTAACGTACCAGGTAAGCTTGCCCAGTCAAACATGGAAATATTCTGTCACTTGTATCAGTAAGTCATATTCCTTTCCTTTATCATCTTAATTATCTTCCCTCCCTTAACAAATATGGAATTAAATTAAAGCTAGAATTCTTAGTATGAAAGGGCCACACACAGTCTGTAAGATTTATAACTGTATAATACATTTCTCTCTCTCTTTGAAACGGAAAAATAAGAATCTACCATTCTCATAGCCAGTTTAAACAAATCTGGGCCTACCCAAGTTCAGATACCATGAAGATGGAAATAATATAAAAATCTGAATAGAATAGAAAGCCATTCCATGAGGTCATCAGCTATACTACCCAAGATTGCATGCTCCCCAGTCCGACACCCTTGACCCCCAACTGTTCTGCCATGTTACCTGATGAGCAGACAGAGGACTCCAATATGGGGTAGGGAAGAGAAGAGGGATGAAGGTTCTTGGGTTAAATGGGAGGAGAGTAATCTGTGATGTTTTTTAAAAAAGAAGCTCTAATAATTCAATTACTAGTTATTGGACTCAATGCAGGAATCACTGAGAGAAAATCTATGGACTGTGTTACTGTAGGAGATCAGATTAAATCATCATAAGGCTACTTTATGGCCTTAAAATGTATTAATCTATGTATCCCAGCCAGGGCTGAGATAAAACTGCGGGGTGGGGGCTATCCCAGTTCCCTGGGGGCTCAATTTATTACCATCACACAGCTCTCATTCAGCATCAGGCCATTTATCCAGTTTAGATGGGAATGTAGCATGGTTAGTAAACAACATGCTGGCCTTCCAACGGGTCTCTGATAATGCTGGGATGTCTGGGGACATGCTTGCCTGGAGGCTGCAGGTTTGGCACCACTGTCAGAACCACCGTTAGCCATCCAAATATTGTCCAAAGAGAGCCTAAACTGAATGATTACACCAGTGGTCCCCAAACTTCTACCTCGTGCCTCCTCCTCCAAGCTGCAGCTCTGTGAAGGTGGACGGGGACAGAGGTAAGGGGGCCAAGGCTGGTGCCACAGCTGGGGGCGGGGCCAGGAGCAGAGCCTTGCCCAGAGGCAGGGCTGGCAGCCAGGGCCAGCACTGGGACCAGGAGCAGAACTGGGTGGCACTCCCTCCACACCCCCTCGCAGAGGCTGGCCTGGGCCCCAGCTGCACCCCCAAATGTTCCTCCATGCCCCCCTCGGCGGGTGTGCCACACAATTTGGGGATCTCTAGGTTATACTGACAACGCTCTTTGTTTGTAACCAGTATTATGCTCTCCTCCCAGTTGTCTTCAGTCAGTGAAATTATACTGTACCCAAGGTGCACCAGGTACCTTAGCAGCTGCATCTTTTCACTACCCAGTAGAACCTCATTGATTTCCTGACCTGCACCACCCACAATTCCCAAACGAAATAGTGCCCCCTGCCCCTGACTTCACAGCAGGGATTTAACAGGCAGATGTTGTTGTGAGGTCTCATGTGACTAAGGGCTTGTCTGCGCCACACAGCTCTTAGTGACAAGGCTGTGTCAACACAGCGTTGTCACTAAAAGTCAGCATGTCGGTACTTTGTTGGCACTTTTGCCGACAAACTACTTCCAGCCCCACGAGCGGCACTAGCTTTGTTGGCACGAAAGCGTTTCTGTCGACTGACCTTTATAGCATGGTGTGCAGCCAATTTGTTTTTCAAGTTTTTGTCTTGAATCTCTGAGGTATTGGCGTTGTTTCTTATTTTCTTAATTTGGGGTGGAGTCTATTTTATTAGTTAACATTGATTACCTCGTTGTATTAGTTTTATAACATTGTGTATGTTAGACAACTGCTAAGGGTATATTCTTAGATCTCAGGAAATAAGCAAGTACATTCAAGTACTGTACTATAAACAATTCCGGCTAAATGAACCTTTGAAAACGGCCATGAAAATATACTAGCCTAGGCACAAAATCAACTAGCTCACCATTTATTGCTATTACAATAAAGACATCGGTACTTTATTTGCCCTTCTTTAAACATTACTCAGCCTGGGCTAACAGCAGTCTGTAAACCTGGACTAAACTATACTTGCTAAATAAGAGTGTAATCCTGAGCAAGGCAGATTTGATGGGCTTAGCTAATTAATAATAAAACCTAGCTCTTATATAGCACTTCTCACCAGTAGATCTCAAAGTGTTTTACAAAAGAGGAGAGTATAATTATCCCCATTTTACAGGTGGGGAAACTGAGCAAGCTAAGTGTTCCAGCTGAGAACAGAACCTATTTTTCCTGAGTCCCAGTCCAGTGCTTCATTCACTAGGCAACACTGCCGCCTATAGTGTCTATGGAACCCTCACTCTAATGAGAACAAGGACATGTTTCTGTAGTAGCATCCATAGCTTTCTGCACAACCTGTGTGTTGGCATGGTGGCATCTGGGACCATTTGGGTATGATCATGCCTACCTTCAGCCCCCACCTCCTCACCATGTCATCCTGTGGTGTGAAGAGCTGCAGAACTTAGCTCCCCTGTGGTCAGGAGTTAAACAGCCCCCATGCATGGTCCCCCAGCATCCACCTGTACCACAGCCAAAGCAGTTTGGCTATGTCTTGCTCCCATTCCAGTGAGCAGAATAACTCCCATTGACTTGAATGGCACAGGATCAAGCCGCATGTGCCTTTCTGTGCCCTGGATGTCACTCAAAATTACCAAAGGAGATTTGGTGATGCATCATCCTAGCTCTTATTCTGCTGTGTTTCTTTGTGACCTGGCTAATTTCCAAAGCTGTCATCTGTAGTAGGTTTGTCAGTCAGTGTACATTAGTGAGGTTCTGCTGTAGTGTTTCAACAAAGAATACAGGAGGCAATGTTTGCAGAATAATAAAGAAAAAAATTAAATACCTTCATTTTCTATAGTGTCAACTACATTGTTGACAAGCTGTATGACAGTCACTATGGAAGCTTGTGGAAAAGGGAGAGCAGAAAATAAAGGGAGGGGAAGGACAGCTTTAGGTTAGTATTTAAAAACACACACAATATGTTCCCACATTAAAATTTCTCAAACTGAACCAGCATGAAAAAGGCTATCAAACAATTCATGAATTATGCAGTGGTTTCCAACACATTTCATTTCAGACAATCCTGTATATTTTTCAAATGGAAAAGCACATGGTGATAAATTCCAAAGCATTACTTCCAAAAAGGCACATGCAATGATGAATATTGACTCAAATTCAAATAGGACTGTCCTGCTGATTCAATTAACCAAAGTAGTATCTGGTTTTACCTCACACTAATCTCTAATTAATTCTTGCTCAAAGACACGGTGTGTCATTATCTTTGAGGCAATCACACAGATCTGAAATGGCATTAAACCTTCAACATAATCTATTTCCCAATAAGATATTTTACTTACTTACTGTGTGTACCTGAAGTATAGTACCTCAAGGAAACTAAGCAGTGCTCTTATAATTAGGACACTTTCAAATAGTTTCAGTCCAAATTCCAAAGTGCATTAAATAAAATGCTATGTTGAATGTCCTGTGGGTTCGAAGTATGTGTTTTACCCATAACTAACTTAGACCAATCACAGTTAAATACAGGACCAAACAGCATTGTATGGCATAGACACCTTGACAATAGCAATGAGTGGACTCCAAAAAGTCCTGGGTTTTGGATGAGCTATCCCAACTTCAGATGCTTATGTGAACCTCCTCCCCATCTCACAGCTCGGCAAACCAGGACTTGACATTTTTTGCGAACAAGCTTTCATAGGATGCTTCTGAATGTGTAGTATTATTTTGATTAATATCCCATTCTTCTCCTGCTAGGCCCCTGCTCTTGAGGCATGGTCCAGGGCCCACTGGAGTCAGTGGAAAGACTTCTGTTAAATTGGTGCTGGCCCTTCAGGAATGAATAGTCTATCCCATCTCTAATGAGCCAACTGAATGCTCCTGGGAAGGGGAGCCAGAAATAGCCTCTCTTCTCATGGTATTGAAGCCCATCCCTTATTGACAATCATTCAGCAGAGAGAGGCCTGGTTAATCAAATAAACCATATCCTTGAGCTGTGTTGACCTTATAGATGCCATCAGTGATGCTGATTATAATCATATAAACAAGACAGTCCCATATGTGTTAATGCACCACCAGTAACAGAAAGGGATAAAAATGCCTCCATCATATGGTTAGCTGCTGCATGACTGGGGAAAGAGGGTGAAGGGTACACTACGTGGGGGTGCCTTTCCAGAGATCCAGTGAAGTCCCACCCCTTCCCTGCACCATCTGGCCAGCAGGATTCCACCAGCATAAGATACAGAGTCACTGCTTAGCCTAGCAGTGCCGACCAGTGCAAGATTTGGGACACACCATTTGGAGACATAAAAAAAAAAAAAAAAAGAATCTTGTCCGCCCCCCTGCTAAAACAAATTTGTGGCAAATGAAAAAAAAAAAAAAAGGCAAAACAGCATGTTGGGAATCATTAAGGAAAGGATGGATAATAAGACAAAAAATATCATATCATATCAAATATCATATCCATCATTAAGGAAAGGATGGATAATAAGACAAAAAATATCATATTGCCTCTACGAAAATCCATGGTATGCCTACAACTTGAATACTATATGCAGATGTTGCTGTCCCATCTCATAAAATACATATTAGAATTGGAAAAGGTTCAGAAAAGGGCAACAAAAAAAATTAAGTTTTCATATGAGGAGAGATTAGTAAGACTGGGACTTTTCAGGAGATGAGTAAGGGTGGGGGATATGATTGCGGTCTATAAAATCATGACTGGTGTGGAGAAAGTAAAAAAGGAAGTGTTATTTACTCTTTCTCGTAACACAAGAACTAGGGGTTACCAAACGATATTCATAGGTAGCAGATTTAAAACAAACAAAAGGAAGTTTTTCTTGACACAACACACAGTCAACCTGTGGAACTCTTTGCCAGAGGATGTTGTGAAGGCCAAGACTATAACAGGGTTCAAAAAAGAACTAGATACTTTCATGGAAGATAGGTCCATCAGTGGCTATTAGCCAGGATGGGCAGGGATGGTATCCCTAGCCTCTGTATGCCAGAAGCTGGGAATGGGCGACGGAGGATGGCTCAGTTGATGATTACCTGTTCTGTTCATTCCCTTTGTGGCATCTGGCGTTGGCCACTGTCGGAAGACTGGACAGTGGACTAGATGAAACTTAGGTCTGACCTAGTATGGCCATTCTTATGTTAAGGAGTTACCCTTCCCCACCGGATGTGAGTTCGGATTCTGAGACCAGTTGCAAGAGATAGCAGGGACTTAGACTACTTGCAGAAGCTGTGCACTCAGTCTCCTCATGCTGTTCTAGAGGGAATCCCCCTGTTTCATTCAATATGACAGGTATAGCATCCATGAACAGGGTCAGCTTTTGTGGAGAAAAGTAGGGGTCTCAGTGAATGGTCCCTTTGTTAGCTGAACCAACTCACCCACCCTAGACCCCTAATACAATAATAACCTGACAGTGTCCTTTTAAGTTTTCTTCAGCCCATCCATTCAGAATTCCTTCTTACGGGAAACAGTAACTTGCCTTCAAAGCGCGTTCTCGAAACCTTTGTGCTTGGAGCAGGCATTCCTTTCCCATTTAGGTCAATAAAGAATTTTAAGACATCATTTGCCTTTTTTGATTACGAAAATGAATGCTAATTACTCTGAGCACAACAAACTGAGACAAGCAATTTAAACACATTCAAAATGACTTAAAGTCACCTTAACAAAAAACCAGTCACAGTAAATGTTCACAATAAAAAGCATTCAAAAGAAATGTTTAGAGTTATGAGATGAACCCATCAAAACTATGGAAATCCACAGAGGAAGCCTCAAACTGACAACACTCGGGGGAACGTATGCTGCCTATCCATGTATTGATACAAACTGAATGAACAGTCTGATGTTTCTCTTAGAAGGAAGCAGCAATGCCTTTTGCTTGTAACGGTACTTTTACAGGAACTATTCCTAGCTGCAGCAAGATGAGCTCTATTGCTTTCATATATTGAACCAGCTTCCTGAGTCAGTGGAAGATGAAAATCCTACACAGCTTTGCTAACAATTTTTGCAACATGACGCAACACGTTGCCCTGTCCCAGAAGAAGACAGTCAGAGTCTAATCTTGATGGGAAGAAGTGTAATTATGACTCCTCCTTCATGTCTCCTTGAGGATGTGGCTGCTGAGCAGCTATGCAGTTTTGGGGGCAACATTCTGACCTTAGTAAGACTGATTCACTCACTACTTTAGAATGGATCTACAGTGTGTGAATGTGAGGTGGTGAGTCATCCCTGAACTACAGCCTGATTAAACCACTTGCAGTGATGAGTTATTCCTCACTAGGCTTCAGTCGATGCACAAGCCAGGAGCTGCTCTGGTGACTCTCAGGGCACCTATATAAGCCTCACAGGAGAAACAGGAGCTCAGTCTGCCCAACGTCACAGAATGGCTTGGAACACTCCCCTGCCTGATAGTGGTGACGGGACCCAAAAGGCCCTGCTTTTGCTCCCGGCTCTTGCTCCAGCCTTGTTTCCAGTCCTGATCCTGGAAAAACACTTAACTCCATTAAAAGGAAAGTGTCTCCTTACCCACCCTGCCCATCCCATGCATGTGTCCATGTATGTCTGAACTGTCTATGATCCTATTTGAGGGTTCTAGAGTGAAAAATCACAAAACACAGAATACGCTATTCTTCATTGACTTCTGTGGGAAGACACCGATGACCTAAAAGGCCTTCTGATTCTCTCTGAAGCTTTCTGATCCCTGATTACAGTAGATACTGAACTACAATTCTTATATTTAAGGGACATATTTTAAATACTGCTTCCACAAAATGTGTGTGGACACAAAGGGTCCAATCCTGCTCCCAGGAGGAGTTTTGCCTAGGGTTGCCAACTTTGGTTGGAAATATTTCTGGAGGTTTTGCCATTGACTTATAAGATCAGGTACCTGAAAAACCTGCACTCACACTAGTTAGAATTTGGTTGGTGTAAAAAGTAATTGCATGCACGTGCATATGCATGTTTTGCAAATGCAACAGAAGTGCAACAATGCAGGATTACATCATCAGCTTTGAAAATTTGGTCTTCAACTGCATGGAAGTTTAACTGCAAGGAAACTGAGTCTTTCCTCTTTTTGTTTTAAATACAAATGTGCATTTTTTTCTTTTACTTATTTTGAAAAGGGAGCAAAAAACTAATCAATTGGACAAGAAAATCTGAATGTTTTCAGTTTGTTCAGATATAAAGGAAAACGAAAACAGTCCTTTGTTTGATAGCTACCATCCAGCTAGAGTCAGCATTTTTTGAAGCCCTTGAATTAAAAAGATTGCCAAATTGCTACCCAGTTTGTGAAAGAAAGAGCCAAATTCTCCCCTTCATTCCATGGGGCAGGCATCAATTATACAATCAACACTCATTCCACACAGGGTATGGATTCAAGAGGAGAATTTCAACCGAACACTGGTACAAGGTATGATTGGGACTATTTCTTTTTTGTCACCAAGAACACATTTTTATTGTGTTTATACTTCTGGATCTGAAAACTCTAAACATCTTACAATGGCAGGAGGAAGGGTGATTCCTGTTAAAGGACTGCACTGAGACTCAGGAGATCATAGATTTGCAGATTTGTTCCAGGCTATGCCAGGCTTTCTGTGTGTGATGCTTCATCTCCCTGTCCCTCATTTTTCTCCTCTGAAAAGTGGAGAGAAGACCATTTTACAAGGGAGCGGAGCAGATAGATTCAGTCCTGCGTGGGAGGTGCTCACACTCTATGGGCATGAGTGCCACAAAAAAGGTCAAAATGTCTGACATGTCTATTTTTAAGGCATGGATGAAAAGACTGTGTCAAGTGATTAAGAGGAGTTAGTCACCTGTAACTGGAGGCCCTTTGAGATGTGCGGTCCTTGTCTGTATTTCTCTGTGGGTTATCCATGTGCATCCTGAGCCCAGAGCCAGAACATTTGAAAACAGCGTCTGTTAGTCCATGCACGCCCCCTGCCTCACCTCATAAAGAGCAGGCTGGACTGACCACCTCTCTGGTTGCTTCTCTACCACAAATCAGATAAGATCTGAAGTGGAGGGGAAGGAGGGTGGGTAGTGGAACACAGATAATGACCACATATCTCAATACCCTCCAGTTAAAGGTAAGTTACCTCCTCTTCTTTTTCAAGTGATAGTTCCTACGGTATTCCACTGTGGATGATTGACAAGCAGTAACTAAGTAAAAGAGTGCGAGGATGTAGATTGTAGGGCTGAGTGGAGTAATCCTATTCCAAAGGAGGCATCAGCAGAAAAGTCCTGCACCCGGGCATAACATCTCGCAAATGTGTGAATGGAGTCCCATGGGGCTGCTTTATAGATGCCCCAGAAGAGTACCTCCCGAGGAGATGCCAGAGTTGTTGCTTGTACTCTAAGAATGAGCTCTTACCCCACGGGGGATGGGGGTTCGAAAGCTGATAAAGTAGAATGCCGCCAGAGATCCATTTGGAGATTCTCTGAGTGGAGATAGTGTTTCCATTGACTTTTTCTGCTATGGTGATGAATAGTCGTGGGGACATATGGGTTGGTTTTGTAAAAAGCCAAGGCCCATTGAACGACTGGAGTCTTAGTTCCTCTGTGGAAGCACGTGGTTTTGGGAAGAACACAGGTAAGAGAATGGATTGGCTAAGCTGAAATATCAAAACTACTCTAGGGATAAATTTAGGGTGTAGGTCTAAAGGACCTTATCCTTATGAAATACAGTGTATGGAGCATCTGCCAACATCACTAACTCTTCTTGCTGAAGTGATGTCTATAAGAGGAAAGCAACCTTCCTGGAAAGAAGGGATGTGGAGCAAGTAGCTAAAGGCGGGACCTTGTGAATACTGAGAGAACACAGTTCAAGACCCACTGTGGGGCAGGCTTTTGAGTAGGTGGGATGGTTCTGATTTAGGCCTTTCCAGAATCTATTGGTCAGCAGCTGTGTGGAGACCAAGTAGCCCTGAGAAGGTAGATTGTATGCACTGATCACCACCAAGCGTACTTGCAAGGAGCTGATGGACAAAGATAGTATATAGTCCAAGAGGAGAGGAATATCTGTAGTCTCTGGGAGAATGCCTCTTTGCTTTGCCCAAGAAGAGAACATTTGAGAGGAAAGCTGTCTTGCGGAGTGGCAACAGATTCAGATCTCCCTGGTGTGAGAGGGATTCTGTTTGTCTGGGCCATCAGAGTTGGCAAGCAGGGTGCATCTGAAGTTGGCAGTGATGGGACTTCATCAGTGCAGATGGATTCCAGGGTTTTGGAGGAGCCAGGGACCTTGCCAATGGACCATGGTCCGGTACCAATGGAGCCCAATGGTTTGAACTTTCTTGTTGTCTCTGGGACTTAGGATGTAGTAAATCCTCATAGGCTGAGTTAGTTGGCTTGCTTACAGCTGAGTCCAACTTCTTTCCAGTGGACTTAGAGGAGGACTTAAGTCTTATGCTTATAAGAGTGCTTCCTAGCTTCCTGACCATAGGGTCTGTCCAGGCAGAGTCTCTCACACCCGAGTCAGACTTCACAGTACTCTCTGCTGAATCAGGCTGATGTATGGTTTGTGTGTGTGGCGGATGTTCCCAAGCCTGGGTCCAACTGGGGCCTCTTGGCCTCCACGAGGATTGCTGAGATGAAATTCCCGCCCTTCTCAAATATGGCTGGGGAACAATCAGCAGATGCTGCACCTCGCCGCAATGTGAGTTTCCCCAAGGCAGTACAGGCAGCGCTGATGGTCATCGCTGACTGAGAAAGATGGCGAGCAGGACCACAGAGTTTGAAGCCTGGAGTTCTGGGCATAGTCCAGTACCCAAATGGGGTGGAAGTGAGGGGCTAATAGTTTTAAAAACAATTAAAACGATTAAAACCTATTAGAACTGTTAACACTCTTTACAGACAAGATGATTCTTATTTTGTAGAAGGAAGCTGAAGCTGCAGACACTAAAGTTTCCCACCTGGACCACGTGGCGGTGAGAAGAGACTGGAGAGGTGGTCGGTCTGCTCCACCCTTAATCCCCTGAGTTGGAAGCACAAGGCAAGCCAGGGCGTATGCACAGACCAGCGGGCACTGCTTTTAAATTCTGTAGCTCTGGGTGCACGGATCGAGTGTGTAACCCACACTGGAGCACAATAGGGACCGTCACTCGAAGAAGAACCGGTGTCATCTGATGACAAAATAATTTCCCCCTCCCACCCCAAGGAAAGCACTCATGAGTGCAACAAAATAATCACTGTGCTGCTTGTGGGTAAAAGGCCACAACTTAACCAAAAGGAGCTGTGAGTGCACTTCACTTTAAGTGCTTTTTCTGATATTTAAGAGTACTTAAGGAAGAGCTGTACATGATAACTGGGGAACTAGATCTCCAAATAATTCATTAATTGATTGTTGAGGATTCTAAGAACAATTTCTTTGAGATAATCTTCCTGATGCATCTGAATTAGGCATCCACTTTCATGGCAGGAGCATCTAGGCTTTTTTCAGACCACTGCTCAGCATACGCGGTCCTTAGGAATAGAGGTTTGATCGGCTGCTTAATTTTAGGCCCCACCTATTCACCCCTTGTATAACCTTATGTCAACCACCAATGTAATAATCTAAGACATGAGAGCAGGCAACTAACTTTTTCTAAGGTGGGATGTAATGGTATTGATCATTTATCCCGCTGTGATTACTGGCATGGCAGTCACCAACGACAATCCACTGAAAGGTAGTGGAGTTTTTTGCTGGGAATCCTAAATGAGACTTTGCAAACCTTATAAGATTTCCCTTTGAACTGACTCTCGAGACATGAAAAAGATATTGCTCCAAGGCTGAAAACCGCTGCTGCTTTTGAGTGGTAGAAATTCTATATCCAGGTCCATTACAATCCTTGTGTTCTGGACCTTTGGGTCCATTGTAAAGCTGTGTCTCCCGTATAGCAGCTCAGGGCACCAAGATTTTAGTGATATTTTCTTTAATTGAAAAAAAAGAATCACAAAGAGGTTTAGAACCCAGGAGCTCTGTGCTCCCAAGACTGTGCTCAGACTGCACTAGATTTCTTACCAGATTCCAGCCCTCTCTCTATAACGGCAGTGGATGGGTTTACAAGATGTGGAAACAACTGAAAGTGGTGTCAACCTCTGCTGACTGCTCATCCCCAATATAATAATGCTGTAATCATTTCTTACCATTATCATCACCAGAGTCTGACTGGAAGGAGCTGAGGGACTGAACTTCAGAGTTGCTGCCTTTATTACTTCCTGGAAAACAGGTCACCTCTTCAGCATCATCCACCTCTTTACCTTCATTGATAGCAAAAAACAAAGCAAAATGGTACTGTGTACGTATGCACATATGTCTTGTTATACCACTGCAGAGTGAATTAAATATTGCAAACAGGTAGTTCCCTCTCGCGTTTGTTGGAATAAAATTATTTACTTCAACTGTAGGAAATGACTTCATCTATTGATCAAGAGGACAGCCAATCAAGGGATGTGAATTACGTTTTTGAAATACTTGACAAGTTTTGAAATGGCTGATGACAGCCAATGCAATGAAGCAGCAGCTGTTTGAAATTTTCCCATTTGAATGCTGTTGTGGGATCAAAATTAATTACAATTGTGATTCAAAAGGGTGCTATAAACATCTTATGCAATAGATCATAATTACATTGATCTTTACTGTTCACTGTCATAGGGCATAATCTCACTCAGGGTCTGCTCCAAAGCCCATTGAAATTAATGGGAGTCTTTCCATTGACTTCAGTGGCCTTTGAATTAGGCTCTCCTTAATCTGCCATTGGTGGATAGTGGCAGTGAATTATACTTTGCACTTCCAGTGCTTTCCTCTTCAAGCACTTGGCAGTTTCTCCTAACTCCTAAACAGTTCACAAAGGTACTTAATTTAACTGCCGTCTATGATATATATCCTCTCCTCCACGTAAAGGTACAAACACACCATACAAGACACGTAATTAAACACAGATATATATTTTCAATCAAACAACTATCATTTGAGCCATTATGAGAAGTGGCACAATTACTTTCCGTAATTAGGATATTTTGGTCTGTATTCTTCTTTTGATCAATGAAACCGTGTTTAAAAGTAAGAAAAACATACCTATATCTGCAAATGCTGTTGTCTGCAATGTAAGTGGCAAGTTAAAAATTAAAACGCTACCAGAAAGCTTGAGAATTATATCCTCAGTAAATAAAGGTTATTCTTGGATTTCACAATGCTAGGAATATATTTGGTCAAAATGCTGACCTCATTTACACAACCCAATTGAAGTTCAAAGGGTTACAACACAGGTGTAAGAAAGTTTTGTACATGTCCCTTTGTTCTCAGTTAATAATTTCGAGAACAATGGGTCTTTCCATATTAAGACAAAGGTCATAGTATGGGCTCCTTCATTTGGAAGTTTAAGTTTAATCTACAAAACAGGGGTTTCAAGATGCAACAGAATAAAAAAGGGATGTGGTTACGAAGAATTAAAAAAAAATGATGAGCAAAAAATAAAACTTTGAGGACCCATGCCCTAATACAAAGCATCTTATCAAGCACTGCTTTGTGATAAAGGCAGGGGGACATACAGACTAATATATGGCCCTTTGAAGTAGTTATTTCCCAATGTGATAAACTGTATCATGTTCCATGTGGGGATAGACTGTACAGAAACTGAAGACGTGCTTTGCTATCAGTGAAAAGGAAACAGAAGCACTGGGAGCACAATGGTTTAAATATGAAGATAACAGATGGTACCAGGTTTTAACATTTAGCGCAGATGAGAAAGTAATAGATTGAAAACGTGGTTATAAGAGCAGCCTACACTCTTCCAACGAGCAGCATAAATAAAAAGTACTTATTAATTCATTTTCTCCATAAATTTTTAAGTGCTTTGTCTAGTCTAGTTCTAAATACTCCTGGCAAGATTGATTGCCCATGCTAAGAGAGCTCACAGTCAGGAAACTTAGGCTAAAATTTTCCTTTTCAACAGAAAGACACTTGCACTACTTCATGCGACTGGAGTTCTGAGAGCAGTCTTCCTCAAACGTTCTGAATGAATAAAATAAGTAGGTGGTTTGTCATATTTTGATGATCTAAATAGGGCACTTGTATACCTAGTCTCTTCCTAATTACATCCCTTCAGAACTAAACAATCACTTTCTCTGTGAAATGTAACAATTGTGAGTATATGAGCCTGGGCTGCTTTCAATAAGGTTCATTAAGTGTTCCTTGTCAAACTTACCTAGCGTTAACCAGACAGCACTTCTTGGTTCACCCTGTCCCCTTTGAGCTCATAAAACTGTTGAACTCCAACAAGAGTTATAACATGTGTCAGAAAGGGAAAGTAAAACCCGGCATCATATGATGCTACTCACTTTCAGTGCCGCCGTCCCAGGTACTCTTCCTGATGGAGTCACAGTCGGATCGACAGGGGGAGACAGCTGGCAGGTTGGGAGCCACGCTGCACACCACCACACCCCGCCGTGCTGTCAGTATCCGAGGAGACTCTGGATGAAAGGTCGTCATCTCCTGATGTTCAACTCCAAGTCCATCCACTATCTTGTCTAAATTGTTCCGCGAGTCACTCTGGAAGCAAGGGGTGTAGGCCATGGGCCTCACAGGGACTTGCGGTGGCCCTACCTCTTGGTAGATATTGCGACTGTCCCCACTGTTCCTTAGGTTCTTGAACTGGATCCCGTTGCTCTTGTTGAGCAGAGCAGCAGTGGCCGGGTCCTGGACCAGGGTGATATTGTTGCGTGAGTAATTTTTCCTGAACACTTTCTTGCGGAAAACTATAAACAGGATGATCAACACAAAGATGACAAAAAGGACGACGGCTATTCCTATTAGCTCTTCTTTGCCAACGTAGGAATGTCCGGCTTGTATGTTGGGTACCACCACAGGCCTGAGGCCACAATACTGGCCCACATATCCAGGAGTGCAGTTACACAGAAACGAGCCAAATATGTTGATGCAGGAGCCGCCATTTTCACATTCCTCTCTTTCACATTCGTTGACATCGTCTTCGCACCTTAAGAGAACACGACATGGATACAGATCTCGGAGGAGAAACATGAGCAATCAACACCACTTACAATCATTTATGTAGGCTGTCCAGGCAGCAATTGTGTTTTGTACTCTGCCAGTGTCTGGCAAATTAACTTATTATTATCCACCCACATTACAACATTTAAAATCTTCTAAAGAGGGAAACAAGTTCCGCTCCTTTTTAAGTCAATGACAAGAAAACTTACTGGAAAAAAGAACCGATTAATCCTACTTCTCAGGAAAAGGCTCTAGGATTGATCCACCATTGCTTTACTCCCAGGTTTTATGTTGGTGCTACTCCATTGATTTCCATTGAAATCAGTATGAAACTGGACCAATACAGTGATGAATCAGGCTCACAGACTGTAACAAAAATGCTAACTTTTCTGTAGGTGTTTTGAATCATATCGTGAGAGTTGATATAAACTGATATCCCTGCTGTACAATTCCACAGAATAGTTCAAATAACCTAACAAAAGGTTAGCATTGGCTATTAAATTCTATAGGATTTTAGATGGTTTACGCAGAGAAAGGGAATGGAAATGAAAGAAAATGAATGGGGGGAAAAGGAGATATCTAAACTGTACTAATATGGGAAAGGAGTGGATGATGGGGAGTATAAAACTTATTTGGGACTGGAGATAGAATTACCAAATGTTAGATAAAGCAGAAAAAAATGAGAACTAGAATCTGAAATACAGAGGGGAATTAGTAAGCAATGAAACTGAAGAAATTATAACAGGAGAGCTGATAGATGACATAGGCAGCAAGTTGAGGAGCAGGTTAGGGGATTTTTCTCTCTCTGAAATGGATATTTGCTTAAGGACAAGGTTTTTAAAAATGGATGCACTGACTTAGGCTCCTAAGTCAAGACTTAGGTGCCTAAATAAGGGACCTAATTTTCAAAACCAATGAGCACGCAACAGCTTCCATTGCCTTAATGGGACTTTCAAAGGAGCCTACGGGAGTTAGGTGCCCAATTTCCACTGAAATCCCAGAGCTAAACAACAACTTCAGAAGCTAACTTTAAATACCCACTTTGGCCTCATGGATTTCTTGGATCATGATCACGTCTTGGATTTGGCTATACTTTATTAGGTAACTAGAGGCTTTGGGGTACAAGATGCCCTCTGCAAAAAAGACCTTGTATTAAAATGATTCAAAGATGACAATTCCCCATCGGTAGTTCACTTACGTTACTCCTGTCAGTCCATTTTTGCAATTGCAGATGAAGGCATTGCCTATTGGGTCACATGACCCTCCATTCCGACAAGGATTTGGAAAACACACTGTGATCTCTGACTCACAATTTCTTCCTGTGAATTGAGAGAGGCAACTACACTGATAACCTGGGAAAATAAAAACAAAAGCAATAACAGGAACCTATAAATACAATTGTCAACACACGATACAATCTGGTTACATTGGTAGCTGTCGGGTAAATTGAAACAGAGTCACTTGTGGTGGGGCGTCACATACAAATTCTGATATGCAAGTGTGACCCACATTAATAGCAATGTGAGAGTTTGTGCCCCACTGGTGGCCAGACCTGATAAGGAGCTTATGCAAATGCCTGTGTCCCAATGGAGTTGATCTTTTTGCTTCTGGAGTACAGCCAAATGCTTTTACATCTAGAGTCCTGGGTTCAATCCCAACAGAAGACACTACCAAAGAAGCTGTTACAGTCAGTAACTTATCTTTCACTTTCCAGTATTAGCAACTGTCCTGAGAAAGCCTTAAAAAAAAGATTCTACATCATCGGTGCACTTCTCTCTCAAAGACACTGCACATGAAGGGAAACCGCCCACACTTATCTCAGGGCTTCTGTGCAGAATAAATAAATGTGTCTAGACCAGAGGTGGGCAAACTATGGCCTGCTGGCCGGATCCCGCCTGCCAGACTTTTTAATCCGGCCCTCAAGCTCCCGCTGGGGACTGGGACTTGCCCGGCTCCGGCGCTCCAGCTGGGGAGCAGGGTTAGAGGCCACTTCATGCAGTTCCTGGAAGCAGCGGCATAGTCCCGCTCCAGCTCCTATGCGTAGAGGCAGCCAGGGGGCTCCACTCTGCACGCTGCCCCCTCCCCAAGCACCACCCCTGCAGGTCTTCTGCCTGCACCGTTGAACCTCTCCCATACCCCAACCCTGATCCCTCTCCTGTCATCTGAACCCCTCGGTCCTAGCCTGGAGCACCTTCCTACACACCAAACTCCTCATCCCCAGCCCCACCTCAGAGCCCACACCCCCAGACGGAGCCTTCCCCAACCCCTGAACTCCTAATTTCTGTCTCCACCCCAGAGCCCGCAAGCTTGACCATAGCTGTCACCCCTTCTCACACCCCAAACCCAATTTTTTGAGCATTCATGGCCCGCCATACAATTTCTATTCCCAGATGTGGCCCTCAGGCCAGAAAAAGTTTGCCCACTCCAGTCCAGACCCTTAGAAAATATTTCCATTCAGACATTTACAAAGAGGGAACACCAGAGTTTACTGATCTCATCGCTATAACAGAAAATCGCATGACACTAAATTAAGAATAGACATGATAACGATATTTAACACTTCTATATTATCTGTCACCTAAGAGACTCCCTGTGCTTCACAAACAGTAACTGAGCCACCCAACGCTCCAGTGAGGTGGGAAAGCGTACTGCTAGCTAACCTGAGGTAACATATGGTTAAAAACCTGATTTATCACACCCTGGTCAGTGGCATAGCCAGGTTTTAACATCAGGGGGAGCGAGCACCAAAAAATAAAGACGCCACTTCACACACAGAATAAACTAATTTATTATATGTGGCCCCGGCTGCATTGCGCCTGGAGAGGTTGCACCCCTGGGAATGCTCCAGCCCTGAGTCTCCTTGCCCAGCCTCCCCCCTCTCAGAGCAAGGGCTCGGGGATGAGAAGGCAGCGAGCCCTGCCGTGCCAATCCCCCCTCCTGGTGGGCTCGGCTCCGGCTCCAGCTCCCCTTCCCCAAGGGTCCCCCCTGCTCTAGCCACCCCCCACACCAGTGAGTTAAAAGGCGCCACTTTTGGAATTCTGGGCTCAGGGGGAGCGGCCACTCCCCCTGGTTCCTCCCTAGCTTTGCTACTGACCCTGGTGTAAATCAGGATTTGATTTACTCCATTGAAACTGACAGAACAGCCTGGATTCAATATTGTACTGTTGGCCCCAAGCTTCCTGCTCAGTATCACACTGAAGGTCAGTGAAATAGAACCCAACAGTTCTTAGAACTTCCACTTTCCTTGCACACTCATTTTTGTAATGATGAGTATCATTAATGAACATTGCTTAGAATTAATAACCTAGAACAAATTTAGGGCTGTGGTTGCTGTCACTGAGCCTATTAGACAACTGCAAGTATCACAAAAGCACATATTTTCTGTGTTCCAGTGTCAGGACTGTATCTGCAAGAGGAGGTGGCTAGTGGATTTTTTTTCTCTCTCTTTTTTCCAGTTCAGACATTCTGAACTACATTTTGAACATTCAAAGATTTGAACAAACATAGAGCGGCCTAAGGAGATGCGAAACTGACAATGCCATTGGCATTATATCATGATGCCAGCCTATTAGGAAGATTTCTTGTTAGCTTGAAAACCATTTGCTTACAATTAGTTTGGAAAGGAAAAACTGCATGAGTGAACAAGATTATCCATTATATGACTCAATAGTGACATCTATAGACCAAAACCCTATACTGTATCTGTTTCTATATAAAGCATTATCATCTCTCCGTGTATTTAACTTAACCAAAATATTTAATTCAAATACAAAAGATTTTATGCAGAAAGTTGTCATGTGACAATGTAATAGCTGAACTAATATGTTTTCAGTAGATTCCTAATCTAATTGTAATCAGACAGTATCAAATGAAATAAAACATTTTATAAATCAAATTTCTTTATCTAAGAAAGAAATTACTAATAATTACCAAGAATTGTATTAAAATATAATTTTGTCACTTTTTACATTTCTCTGAGCTTGAAAATTGAAAAGAGGTTTGTCAATTTTACTTTCACGTTCTCATGCAATAAAGCATGATGCTCCAATGTCTGGATTGCAAAAAGTAAACCTATTTCCACTGGAAATAAAAAAAGCATGCCATTTTTATTATTTTTGATTGAACTCTCAGATACTCAGAATGGAGTAAGTTCCATTGTGTTAGGCAGAGTATCAACAAAACAAAACAAAAAAGTCTCTGTCATATGTACGTATACTCATAAAGCTGTATTTTAAACTGAATTTTACTCGACGATATGACCTTTAAGATGCACTCAGAAGGTAGCCTAGTCCACTAAGTAGCATAGGGATCAATTTCTTGGGTTAGGAAAAAACATTCATAAAACAAGGTAAATACAGACCACATTTATCACTGATTGAATCTCAGGGTTCTAATCCGGAACCTACTTATGCTAACAGCTTGGGACCAAAAGGAGCAGGGAAACAGCTTTCCAGTTGCACAGCTAGCCCAAGCCACAGAAAACACGTTCAGGAGGATTCCACTCACTCCGGCACATTCACAGGTGACTCTCCATGGGGAATTATAGAAGTGAAACACTGAGCATGCTGGAGGTATTGCCAGCAGGCCAGGGCCCAAAGCAGATGCCCTGGGCCAAAAGACTGGCCATTCCCTTTACTCCTTCCTATCCCCTCAGAAGTGGCTGTGTTCTTGTTGCATGGAAGCGACAGCAGGGCAGGGCGGAGGATTCCACACCTCCATCTGTGACAAGGTTTCATTCTGAAGCAAATCCCTTTGGCTCCTGTTTCTGATATTGGGTTCAGATATAGGCCCCTCAGGGAGGAGGTCTCATACATATTGTATTTCATGGTACATACCATGTGATAAAGTTAGCTATTATCCCACTGTCACTATGAGAAGAAAAACATAAACCTGCGTCCCTAACAAAGGCAGGCAAAGTTAAAGGAAACACTAATGACCTCTACCTTTTCTGTACGGAAAAGAGCACATTTCGAACAGTCCAGGGCTTGATCTTGCTGCTACTGAAGCCAGTTGAGGGGCTGTGGATGTTCAAGTCAGGCCATGTATTCCAGTGCCTAAATATGGATTTAAATGCTTAACTTTATGCACCTGTGTTTGAAAGCACGGGTCTATACACTTCAGTGTGGTATGAGTCACTGCTGAACTGATGATGTTTCGAAAGGGAGCAGAGGAAAATGACAGATAAAAACATGTTAATTTATTATTATAAATAATAACATAAATACTAAAACTGTCGAGTGTACTTTGTCTTCCTGACTTTTTTAAAGGGGTGTGTATTCAATATAGCACTTATCTGCCAGAAGGCCATCCTGCAAACCTCAGGCCTGGTTTACACCTATTTCAGCCGGTGTAAATTGGAGCAGTGTCCACTGGCCCCATCTGAGGAGCTTGGTCATAGGATAATAGAATATCAGGGTTGGAAGGGACCTCAGGAGGTCATCTAGTCCAACCCCCTGCTCAAAGCAGGACCAATTCCCAACTAAATGATCCCAGCCAGGGCTTTGTCAAGCCTGAGCATAAAAACCTCTAAGGAAGGAGATTCCACGGGTCCTTCAGCTTTTAATAAGGCTTTTACCACCACTCTACCAACATGCCTCTCCTCAAGCCTCATCACTTTGACTTCAACATCTTCCTTTCCTTCATTGTGCACCTCTCCCTTTTTGGTGATATAAAGTGCCAAGAGGCACTAGGACATTCAAGCAGAGCTTCCATGAGGTCCCAGAAGAGGAGCCTCCAGCAAGCAATGACACTTGCAGTACTACGCGGGCTTCTCATCTATACACATATGTTTCCTTGGCTTCCGTAGAGCTAAAGAAGTTGTAAGCAAGGAGGCACTGTGCCATCATAGCAGATGGGATGACTCTATGCAGCTCCCGTGCAGAGTGTGTTTCTGTTGTTGGTAGAATCTCCAGTCTGAACCACTGAGCTGCTGCCTATCCTTAGATTTACTTGACTTTATTAAAGAGGATGTTTCAAGCAGCTGCCAATTCTTTTTAACATGCATATGCTCCTGTTTCCATCTACTACGTGCCCTTCTTTTGACATGCTTTGCTTTTACATCCGTTTCAGGCATGTCGTTTCCAGGCTGTGCAGTTTTACTTCACCAGTTCAGCGCTGGACCTATAGAAACAGGTTGTGCCTCAAATCCAGTTATAACAGGAGCTGATTGGTATGAAGCATTAGAGCAAAAGGGGGGCTTCCTGTTTTGCATTTTGATATGATTCTGTATACATCTGGTTGGTTATTCTTCATCCAAGCATATTCCTTCCACCACCAGTTTGTTTTATCCACCAGTTTGTTTTATCTTTCTCACACAGACAGTGACTTCCATGCAATTACATCAAGGAGTTTGATGGCACCTTAAAGGCTAACAGATTTATTTGGGCATAAGCTTTAGTGTTTTTTTTAACCATGAAAGCTTATGCCCAAATAAATCTGTTAGTCTTTAAGGCGCCATCAGACTTCTCATTGTTTTTGTAGTGTGATACAGCATGGCCAGAGGGCAGCAGGAGAGTGTTAGAGGGAAGAAAGTTTGCTATAGGTTAGTTGGAGTACCTGGAGCCCATTAGAGCACCTGAAGCCTGTCACCCGATAAACCCCACACTTCAATCAGACAAGAAAAGGAGTTGAAGCAGAGTGGATTGGTGTTGGAGCGGAGAGTAGTTTGAAGGAGTTGAAGCAGAGTGTTTGGTGTTGGCACAGAGAGCAGTTTGGAAGGAAGCAGAGGAGAGTTTGGAGAAGTGCTGCATTGGGCTAAGAAGACCAAGACCCTAGGTAAAGGACACCTGGCTCGTGCAGAGGGAGGGCAGGAAGCCCCACAAGCTGAAGGGTAGGAGAGGGAAGTAGTCCAGGAGAAGGAATTGCTAGTTCAAGTGGTTTACCGCTATCCCTAGGGCCCCTGGACTGGGATCTGGAGTAGATGGCGGGCCTGGGTCCCTCCCTCTCCACTCCCCTCCTCTAGGATACTAGTGGGACAGTTAATACCCTGTTCAGGGGAAAGAAATGATGCCCTGAACGCTCCCCCCTGCCCAAGAAGAGAAAGTGCAGAACCCATTTTAATAGTGCCGGCAATTTGCCACAGTAGATACAGACTAACATGGCTACCCCTATGTTCCTTGCAATTCAAATTGTAATTACAATGAATCTCTGTCTTTCACTCAGGACCCCTTGGAATCAAATTGTTTCTGTGAATTTATAGTCAGAATCTTTTACCTAATTTGAAACCATAAAATTCAATCAAGGAATTTGGAAGAGCTGATTAGCAGTTACTGATATAGCAGTATATAGATAACAGAATGCTTTAATTCATTTAATTTTTTTTTAAAAAAATCTGAAAGTCTTTAAAAAAGGAGCATTAAATGGATTTGTGATGTTAAGATTGCTTTTGTAAATCACGGTGTTTCATTTGTGTCTCTTTGAAGGAGAAAGAGAGAGCTGGTCTATTAATGACCATACGATTAAAGCAGCCTTTTGTTCTTTGCCTAACTCTCATGGGTGTTCTGAGAAATACCTAGTTCACATATTAATATCTCTAAAATGCATGAAAATTTAGAAGTATCATATAAATACTACAAAATGTGTTTTCCCCCATTTGGGATTTTAATGGTATTTATGTAAAAAGCAAGAGCTCATAGAATGAGGAGGAAAGAAGTGTTCTCTACTTATACTTTGCCCAGGATCCCAGAGAAGCTAGATGCTGCTGTTAAAATGGTACATACTAAAATGGTTAATATTGATGTTTATGATGAGGTCATTAGGATTCAGAGTTAGTGCCTCACTGGTTAATAATGGGGCAGCTGCATCCTTCTGGCAGCTAGTGTCTATCCATACAGATGGTAAGTCAGCTTCTGTCTGCTCACGTTCGAAGTAAGGGTGCGATTCTTTCACACTTTAGTTGAAAGTTTGAATTCTGCAGAAACTGAAGGGCTGAAAGAGGGTTGCTGGTACTTCACCGCATATTGGTTCAAACCAACTCCTGAATCTCAACCCCACGTGATTTTTTTTTTCATTCTGACATGGATAAAACTGCCTGTTCAGTTAATTCAGTCAAGGCCAGATGTATAGTACTGATCAAATGAAAATGAAATAACGGTACTTATAATTATAAGGCCCTAACTAACCTAAAGGTTTGTTTCTGTGACTGATGCAAAACTTGATCCAGTATTCATGCTTGTAGTATTAGCACATCTGGTTACAGTAATGCTGTCTATACCATTGCTGTTTGCCTGTCTTTGTTCATCTTGTTACCATTTATTATAGGTGGGTCTGATAGCATTGCTTATTATTAAGGTTGCCTAACACTTCCCATTTCAAGACCCTGTTTTCAGGGGCTTATATTTTTTTTTATCAAACTCCAACTGTTTGGGCTGAAATTTTCCATGCCCCGGGCTGATTGTTTGGGGAAACATTCAGCTGACACAGTGCATCCATCTCTCCCACCCCCCTTAAAAAAGGGTAAAGAAGAATACATTGGTTAGCCTATGTTAAACTTTTCCAACAACTATTTTTTGAACAGCCCTAGTGCTGCCATACTTTAGAGTAGAAACTTGAAATTTGGCAGGGGAGTGGCCTTTGTGTCAGGGATGTGCATTTTGTGATCCCTGTCAAAATCCAACCAACTTTGGCCCAGTTATATGCCTTTGAAAAATTGGACTGGAGTTTGCACATGCTCAATAGAAATGTCTTAGATGTTTAGAAGCTAAAATCTCATAAGACTTCATCTTTACCTAGTGTGTGCCATCTCCTCAATGCTTAGTGCTCTCATACGATGTTCCCTGCTGGCTCCCAGGCAGCATGGAGGAGGAAGCTGTCTGATCTGAAGGAAAAGTGGGACAAGCTGTTCCAGGGGAATGGAAAGGAGTAGACTGGGATAAGGAGTAGACTGGTGAGACTGGGACTGGATGGGCAGATGACTGGGATTATCGGGGCAAGGAGACTGGGACTGAGAGGTGGGGGAAGAGGCTGGGACTGGTTGGGTAGAGAGGCTGGAACTGGGAACCAAAGGAAAGGCGATTCTGGGACTGGCTGAGCAAGGAGACTAGGAGTAGGAAGGTGGGGATCCTGGGAACTGATGATGGAAAGAGGGCGATGGGAGAACTGGGAGTCAGTGTCCAGGAAGGGGAATGCTGAGATTGAACGAGCAGCGGGGGAACAGGGAAAGGAAACTGAGCCTGGCTGGACAAGGAGACTGGAAGTAGGAACCAGTAGGGAGAATGGAGATAGATCTGACAAGGAGCCAGTGGGAAAACTGGGACTGGATGAGGAGCTGGGAGTAGGGAACTGGGACAGGATGTGGAAGGAGAATGGGGAGGAATGAGGACTGGGTCATGGACAGGTTGGAAGGGATGGGCAGAAGGGTTCAAGTTTAGGTGAAATGGGCAGAAGAGTCTGTGTCAACTAGACAACAATCCCCTCCAAAGCATGGACAGGAACTGAAGAGTCCTGAGTCTCACTGCATCTCTGCTGTCAGAAAATAGCTGGGAAACACACTAGAAATGACTCCCATCCTCCTCTAGTGCCAGGCCACATAGCAGTGATAGGTTGTCATCCACTATCAGCTACTCTATTAGTTCACGTGGCAGAGGTTTGTGTGATGGATCTAAGGGTTCCAAGCCTGCTGATGAGAATCTGGCTTTAAAGAAAATAAATCTAGGAAATCACACTTCCCCTCCCCAATCCTCTCTTAAAAACACGTTAAGGTTGCAAAGTAAAGCACTCAAAAGTTAGGAAATGCCAGAATGAAGCTTTCCTTTTATTTCAGCCTTCTGGTACATATGCTTTATGACAGAATCTTTAATTAGATGAGTTCGTCCCCCACCCCAGGATTCTTGCTTCATTCAGTACACAGGATGCCCCTGGCTCTGGGAATGAACCAGAATTGCGTAGTAGAGAAGATTGTCGTGTGCAGGATTCCTGTCTTTTTTGTTGCAGGGGTTGGAAGTAATGTGTAGTCATAAGGCAGGGGATTGCAGGAAGAGAAAGGCAGGTTTCATGGTTAAGGCAGCTGAATTATGCCCAGGAGAACTGGACTGCCTTTGCCACAGAGTTCCTGTGTGATTCTAGGCAAAGGTATATAAGAGGTATATAAAATCATGAGTGGTGTGGAGAAAGTGAATAAGGAAGTTATTTATTTGTTCCCATAATATAAAAACTAGGGACCACCAAATGAAATTAATGGGCACAGGTTTAAAACAAATAAAAGGAAGTTCTTCTTCACACAGCGCACAGTCAACCTGTGGAACTCCTTGCCTGAGGAGATCGTGAAGGCTAGGAATATAACAGGGTTTAAAAGAGAAATGAATAAATTCATGGAGATTAAGTCCATTAATGGCTGTTAGCCAGGATGGGTAAGGAATGATATCCCAAGCCTCTGTTTGTAAGAGTGGGGTGATGGATGCAGAAGAGAGATCACTTGATCATTACTCACTCCAGGGCACCTGGCATTGGCCATTGTCGGTAGACAGGATACTGGGCTGGATGGACCTTTGGTTTGACCCAATACTGCTTTTCTTATGTTCCTAAAGCACTTCAACCAAACTTTCACAGGTAGTCCTTTTAATGTGTATTCCTCATTTTCTGGGTGCCTGATTTCAGATCCTAGGGTCTAAACTGTGGAAATGTGCAGCTATATGGCAGCTATGCTTTGAACACATAAATTGATATATAATGCTAAGTGCTTTGACAAATCAGGTCTGGTGCTTCAAATCGGGCATTCAGAATTAGTGGAAACTTTTGACCTTAATCTCTCTGCCTCACTTCCTCAATTGTAAAATGGGAACCATACCACTTCTTCACCTCTCAGGGGTTTTGTGAATATAAATGAATGTTTATAGAGAACACAGCTACTATAAATTCATAGATAAGGCCGGAAGGGACCTCTGGGATCATCTGGTCTGATCTCCTGTATAACACAGGCCAGAGAACTTCTTTGAATTAATTCTTGTCTGAACTAGAAAAAACATACAATATTGATTTAAAAATTGCCAGTGATGGAGAATCTGCCACAATCCTTGTTAAGCTGTTCCAATGATTAGTTACCCTCATTGTTAAAAATTAACATTTTATTTCCAATCTAAATTTGTCTTGCTTTGAATTCCAGGCACTGGATCTTCATTTACCTTTCTCTGCTAAATGTGATGTATGCCACAGAAAACCAATGAGGAAATTAGTAATTCTGTATTTAGAACAGGACTTGAATTAATAGTGCACAATAAATAAGGCATGCAGCCACACACTGAACAAAGAGAAAATAAAATATTGAATAGATGTTAATTAAGTGTGCACTGAATGAGGTAGGAATCCTGTGGAAAATATAGTACATGATCACATATTTAAAGATTTGCTATAATGCATACGCAAAATGGGCCCAAACAGATGTTTCACAGGAAATCTTTTTGAGGGCTTGGCATTGCAACCTTAATAGTGTTCTTTTGATATGTTTTTTGGGAGTATAAGCCAGCATCAGCACAGTCTCTCTGAAATATTAATGGAATTTTTCCTCACAATCTCCCCGGGAAGTGTTATTACTCCCATTTCTTTAAACAGTTGGGAAACCGAGGTTTTGGGAAATTATGAGTATGTCTACAGTGCAGCTGGGAGTGATCCTCCCAGCCTAGCACACGCTTGCTTTGCTCAAGATAATGCACTAAAAATAGCAGTGTGAACACTGCTGCATGGTAAGCAGCATAGGCGAACCATTCCAATACAAGCCTACCCACACCCCCTAGGTCTGTATTCAGGAAGTTACCTTACCTGTGCCATAATGTCTATTCTGCTGCTTTTCCCAAGCTAGCTTGAACAAAGCTAAAGTGTGTCTGTCTGCCCTGGCTGGGAGGCACACTCCCAGCTGCAGTGTAGACATTCCCTATATGGCTTGCCAAGAGGGCAGGCACCAAGTCTGTGGCAAAGCCAGGAATTTAACCTAGGTCGACCAAGTCCCAGTTCAGCACCTTACCCACAAGCCATCCCTCCTCTTTGGCATGATCAATTTAGCTGATCATACTTCTGTGTGAGCCACTGCTTTGATTCCTGGTACCTCATGTGAAGGACTTGATGTTCAGGTTCTAGACTTTTTTGCACATGTAGCCCTTTCCTGGTTGGCATCATCCTATGGACCATATGGTTATCTGCCTTTCATGAGCAGAATGCCCACACAGGTCAATCAGAAGCAGTTCTTAGTATTGGTGGAAGTCCCTGACATGAACAGCATGTGGTCTTCAGTTTCTGAGCTGCTCACCTTGTTCAGTTCTACCTTTAGGGTCCACCATATTTTAATTTTGGAGAACCCTTGCAGAAGGCCTCTGGTCTCAGCCCCTTTATATGTCTTAGCAATAAATTCTGATCTGCTGGGAGTAGTCTTTTTTTCCCTTCAGACATGTCATCTCTCTCTCTCTCTAGGGATGACCAAAGAATGGCCTGAGATTCATTGCAGCTAGTCCTAAAATGCCTCTACAGCTGTAATGGCAAGAGGAAACCAAAGCTGATCAAATGTTGGTTTTATTGCTGATGAACAGAAACACCAGCCATTTCTATTCAGGAAGGAAGGTTTCACCTCAGGGACAGCATTATGGACGTCTGCATTTATTTTACATAATTTATGCCAATTATATGTAAATTAGGCATGGCTCCTGGTAGACTGCCAGTGACTCTTTGATGTCACAGTCTTTGGTTGTAGCTATAATTCTGATTTCTCTGTTTTCTCTTAATTTCACTGTAAATCACAGTAGGATTATTACAGGAAAAGGGAACTTACAATTTTACGCAGGCTACTCTGGAAAATTCAAATTCAAAATTTATCACACTAGATTCTGCTTTTATGCTGAACACTGCTCGCTTTGGGTCAGATTCCAACACCCTTGTTCATAGTTAGTAGCACCTTGCTCCAATGACTTCAATGACCCTACACGTGAAGTAAGGTGCTACGTAAAGCACTAGGCTGTAGGTACTGCTGTGTTATCTCTACAGCCATTGACTTAACTGGATCAGAATCGGGCCCCTTTGGTTGCAAAATATATGTGTGTGCACTTTCCCCCCAAAGAAAAGCTGCCATCTCCTTTCCTAAGATAAAAATGAAGTTTTGTATATTTTATTTTAAATCCACTGCGGGTGCTACCATCTGTGCCAGCAAGCACAACGTTCCACCATCCTTAAAAGCATGCTACAATTTGTGGTTATATAACTAGCATTCGACATGGTGTAGGGTTCTCCTTTCAACCCAATTTAATTATATGCTCTTTTTATATACTGAGGATGGTTCATACTAACAGGATTGTTTTGCCTGGTGGAAAAAAAAGGCCATGACTTGTCATAGCGGGCTGGTTTATAGAGCCACACACATATAGTTAGGGCCCACTGCTTTAAAATTATGGTACTATAACAATCCTTTATTTACATATATTGCTGAAACCGTAAAAAGAGCAAACAGATTTCTTAACTAGAGACAGCTGAAATATCCCCTCTGGGCACTTGCCTCCTCATTGAGGCAATAACATACGCAAGTCCAAATAACTTCAGTGCCTGGATTCCAGAAGTAAATTATCTTGACTTGAACCATTTATGTTATTCTAATAATAAAATGGACTCAACATTTGGAGCTGCACGCATCCCGCACTGCCCTCCTGTAAATTGGCAATACATATGGTGTTGGGAAAAAGAATTACCATGAAGTGATTGTTAAAGGTTTCAATATACTCACCATGCAATTGCTTGACAATACAATACACAGATTCAAGTTAAATTAATAAAAGGTGCAGTTCCTACTCTCCCCAGCTTGTTAACTTGGTGAATTCTTGACATAATTTATTATATATGGAATCTGAGTTAACATTTCTTATTTACTTCCCGGGATTTCAATAATCTTATTTAGCAGATTCTCAAAAGCCACTGCCTCTTTTTCACTCAGAATTATTTTCTTACTGCATGGTGCTTTACTGCATGGTGCTTACTTTCTTTCCTTACATTCACAGATAAAGACCTTACATGTACACATGAGCTGCAACATTTGTCTTTGTGCTGCACATCAAAGTCCCATTGCCATGCTTGGTTTTAATACTGAGATGCTTTGTTAATGCAAATGCTTTGGGTTCATTTCTTTCAACTATTTTTGCACTTTCTTCCATTAACCATACGTTTAAAGCTTCCTTGACTCATTCTTGATCTTACCTGTTGTGACCCAAAGCAAAGTAGGAAGCACTGAGGTAAATACTAGGAAGGTAGTAGGGTGCTGCAGGCCAAACTAAACCTCCCAATAGAGGAGCTGTGAAGAAGGTACCTTGCACAAGAAAAGACGGCTGGAGGCCATTCAGTGAGCCCCTCCCATATGCTCAGGGAGCACAGACCGAGCAGTTATGGCTGTCTTCTGCACAAGAGCACTAGGAAAGTGCTAATAACCGCCTCCCCATGAAAGCCAAAATCCAGCTTCTGTGTTTTCTTGCAATACCGCTGAAGAATAAGCTTGCTTTTACAGAGGGAAGGACACCAGAGTGTGCAAGTTTCCTGCAGATTTTCTTTCATTTCTAAAATTGAATTTCACTCCAATTGAACTATTTAATGTCTGTACAGGGCTGGGACTGAGAAGCAATAAATAGATGCTAAGTAACATTATTACTAACAGGTGCTTGGAAAAGGTGCCAGACTGTTTAATAGCTGGAATCAGAGCCCACAAATACAAGGAAAGGCTCCACCTCTTCAGGTGAGGGAAGGGGCCACTGAGCCCTGAAATCAATAGATTACAGGGGACAAAAAAATGAAAAAAGCAGGGATAGAAGTGCAGTTCACAGAGTCAAAACCAGGGCTTCAGAAGGGGCTGTCAAGCAGAGAACCCCAGGCAACACCCACATTTCCAAGGAGTCCAAGGAGTCAGTGGATACTGTGTAAAGGAACCCTACCTAGACATGTGAATGTATGAAGGACTGGAAAAAGGGCCCACAATCTCACAAAACCACGTACGGCTAGTGTCAGGAGGCAGCTGATGAGTAAGTACCAACCCGGACGTGGTAGGGCCACAGAGGAGGCATGCACAGAGGTCCAACCTGACAGATATGGAAAATTAAGCACTGAATTGTGCATGGCAGAAAAAAGCTTCCTCATTTCTCTGCTGCAAACTCTGAACATCAGGGCCCAGCCTTAGCAATGAGGAGCTGAATTTGTCTCCACACCAGGGGTGAAAGTAACTGAGCGGTCTTACTGGTATGGGGATTGGGCTGGGGCCAGCTCTGGCCCCTGAAAGGGGCGGGGCCTCAGCTGGAAGGGGCGGGGCTGTGGGCAGAGCCAGCCCAGCCCCCGTAACTGTAAGGGGCCTCCCCGCCTATCCTCCCCCACCCTATCTCTTTCCCCCACCTCGTCCCCTGGGACTCCGGGGGCAGTTTAAAGGACCCGGGGTGGTAGCGGCGGCCCAGCCCCGGGCTTTTTAAATAGCTGCCAGGGCCCCGCGGGGACGGGAGCCCTGTTGTCGGAGCCCTAGGGAAGTGGCGGCGGCACTCCGGCAGCTATTTAAAGAGCTCAGGGCTGGGCCGCCACTGCCCTGGGCCCTATAAACTGCCCCCGGAGCCCCGCCGCAGCCTCCCATGGGCTCCCGCAGCCCGGGCTCTGGCAGCAATTTAAAGGGCCTGGGGCTCCAGCTGCTTCTGGAAGCCCCAGGCCCTTTAAATTGCGCCCAGGGAAGCTGATCCGCCCCGGTATGGCGCACCAGCTCTTGCCGGTACACCGTATCGGGGCGTACCGGCTTACTTTCACCTCTGCTCCACACCCATTCAACACTTTCACTGCCAGGACTGCCAATGATACCAGTGTTCTTTGTGATTTGGGTACCTGCTCAGTGGGCATTAGTGTGATGCTACGAAACCCACTTCACACAAGCTGTCAAATTGCCACTAGACAGGAACAGTCACCTCCACCCCAGGTGTAAGTCAAAACAATATCCTAATGGCTTTGCCCCATTACCAAGACCCTGAAGCGTTCAGTTCCCCCTGGGACTCCAATGCATGTGGGTTGTCTGCAGTTTTATAATGCTATAGAATTACAATTTAATATATAGATATGTAATCAAATTATGTACTCAGAAATGGATGGTGGTGTTTGTGGAAGTCTAAGTAAGGATCTGTGCCAGCTTATATACAGAAGCACAACCGTACTGTTCAATCTGTGATGGATATTAGGTATCACTATTTTTGTTTGCAACTTCTGTTGCTGTAAATGGATTCTGAACGCCTCAGCTGAGCACTTCAGTAACCGTTATGCTATAGGTGTCTATATAAATAGGATTATAGTAACACCTAGTAAAAGACAATCTTCACCTTGAATACTAATACAGCGAGAATGGGTGAGTGCCATTTAGTTGTTGTTTATGAAGCTGGCAACTTTTATAAACTTTGCCAAACCTAAAAAGCTTTTATAGAGTTTATGAGACTTTTTTAACATGTTTCTGCATTGAACAACCTGGGACATAAAGTGAATGGGAGACAAGGTGGGTGAAGTAAAATCTTTTATGGGACCAATTTCTGTTGGTGAAAGAGACATGCTTTCGAGCTCTTCTTCAGCTCTGAATAGCATGACAGCTTGTCTCTCTCACCAACAGAAGTTGGCCCCATAAAAGATTTTACCTCACTCACCTTGTAGCTCTAAAATCCTGGGAACAAGACAGCTACAACACTGCAACAGACTGAATGACAGACACACATCACCTCCCCCACTCAAAAAAGTCAAATGTAATTAAAGACATTTACCACCAGATGGCAAACTAGTACAGCTTCCTCCGTTCTGGCAAGGATTCCTCTCACATGCATCAGGGTACAGAACGCAGCCAAGCTTCAGTTCAGTCAGGCCAACCACTTCAGCAAAGCTGCTGCGCTTGTTCTGGAGCGGCAGTTCGTTGTTATTCAGGATAACAGAGTCCAGGCAGCCCTGAAAACCACTCAAGACCTGGGTTGTCCTCTTGTCAGTCAGGCTCCGGACATTATTCACTTGCACTTGGGCTCCGAAGTAGACTGAGCTATCTATACTCAGCGTCTGGAAGTAGAGGGGGGCTTTGCGCCGCTCCACGTAACTGTCATCAAGTGACAAGCTTGTGAAATTCCGATTGAGCTCCAGGAAGACTGAGTGCCAGTTCCCATCATTAACAGTCCTGCCAGAAATTCCCAGGATTCCTGGGCCACTTCCACAGTCCAACTGGAACCACAATTTGCCATCCATGATCTGTGAGGGTAAAAGCAAACACCAAACCGCTTAAACATTAAACATTAAACCCCTTAAAATTGGTCTGATATCTTACATGGATACTGTGGTATATCATAGCCACCGTACACAACAACACACAGACAGACGTTACTGTACATTAGCAGTAAAAGGATAAGTAAGTTCCACATGACAGGAGAGCGAGAGAGAGTGATGATGTAATCCAAGGCACAAGGCACTGGGCTGGGACACCTGGCTTCTATTCCCAGCTCTCTCATGTGATTTTGGGCAAGTCACCTCATCTCTCTGCACCTGTTTCCTCTCCCATTATGTGCTCCTCTTGTCTATCTAGACTGGAAGCTCTTTGGGGCAAGGACTGTCTTGCACTGTACATTGCCCGTGCTTAGAACAATGGAGCTCCAATCCCAGTAGGGGACTCAAGGTGCTAATACAAACCAATAGGTTTAATGGTGTTTACATTAGCTGGGCTGCAGTATTCCCATGAAGGAGCAGTACTTTTGTTGTTTTTCTTAATGTCACAAGTTTACTTTCCTCTATCAACAAACAGTGAAATCCTGGTTAACCAGGGGTCAGTTATGACCTGTAAAGTTTACTTCCCTGCACTCCAGCTTCCACCCAGAAAATGCAAGAACTTCCCGAGAGCGTCGACTTTCTTTCCTTCTCTCCTATCTGTACTGAGCTCATCACTGTGGTGTCTGAGCCTTTAATTTAATCATCATCATCCCCACAACGTAAAGGTCACACCTGGCTCTAGTTTCCTTCCTCTTCCCCTGAAGGCAGCTGGGGATTTATTGATGGTGGTTGTTATTATTTATTACTGTTCCTTATCTGGCTGGTGGCAGAGGAATGGAGGTGCTGGTTAGAAAAGAGGGTCTAGTGTAGAGAGGAGACTGGACTAGAACTCAAGAGACCTGGGTTTGATTTCTGCATCAGACTCCTTGTGCGATATTCGGGAAAGTCACTTAATCTACCCTGTGCCTCAGTTTTCCATCTATAAATCAGAGTTAACACTTGCCTAGATCAGAGGGGTTGTCAACATACAACCCATTGAAGATTGGGAGGGGACCAGTGCATGTACATAATAGTGACAAGTGGAAACCTATGCTTGGGTTTTCCTGAACTTGAAACTTACGAGCATTGTGGGGAAGGTGAAGTTCTTGATCCCCTGAATCCAGAGCACAAAGACTGGCTTCCTTGATTAGCTGTTTATCCAAAGGACCATGAAGAACTTTAAAATGGCTAACAGAGTTGGGAAACATTTCCCTTGATGTGAGAACACACTTTTAAAACCTTTGTAATTGTAATTTGTAATTTTAAAACCTTTGTAATTGTTTTACTTTTATTTCTTACTAAATGTTGTCCTTCAAAGGCACAATCTTTTTGCTGTGAGGACACATCACTATCTCACCTGGAGCATGGTGATACAAGTGACAACCAAGCCTCTGATTTAACTGATGCAATTACTACTTCTTCCCTTAAAAGTCATACAAAATGGGCACCTATAATAGAGATGTCTCAGCTTTCAGCTCTAGTGTAGCATAATGAAAGGAAAACAGCCTTCAGGCCTTAAATGATGTAGCATCAGGAATGAAATAGACAGTTGGCAGAATGAGGATAGTGCACTTACTCTTTTAGCCCTAGAGACCAGTGTTCAGATCTAGATTAGGCTACCGGTGAAAATAAGTTTGGTGGTTTCTGCTGGTCCCTATTGTATGCATTGCAGTTTTATTTTGAATAGCCTCTGCACTGTGACTCAAAATGCTTTATCATATTCTCTAAGCAGTACTTGGGGACAGCTTTGTCTCAGTGTTTATCCCCCACATAACATGCAGACACATTCTTCTTCCACAGCATTCCATGCAGCAGACATTCTGCTAAGAGGACTCTGTGTGTCCGTATACAGTGGCACAGGCTGGCATCTACTCAGGTAGTATCTGGTCCATATACCTGGCCCATTATATCTATTTTACATCTAGGTAAACCAAGGAAGAATAGTTATCTGGAATGCCAAAGGACAAAATGCAAACCGTGGTATAGAAACCAAGAGCGTTGATTCCAGGTCGCCTGCTCTACAGGTTCTCAAACCACGTGCAGCGCATGCCAAAGAGCTGGTAAGACCTTATACCCCACCATCCACAGCTTCTGATCCTAAGATTGGCCAGATTTGGCTATAACTTTGAATGGGCCTGTTCCAATTCATGCTAGTGGATAATGGCTCTCAAAAGGCCGTTCCACTGCCCAGCCCCCAAAGCATGGGGGCACAGACCTGGCTAAGCCACATGTATGCCACATAGGGACTCTCTTCAGCTGCTTTACATGAAGAAGTGGTGTCTAGTGGATGAAATGGGCAGAGGACCAGCGGAAGAATTTGGCCTTATGTGTTTATCATGAACAACCCTTTATTTAAAAGCCCTTGACTAGGCAAACCTGTAGGAGTCTGATGGAACTAAAGAAAACTGGAAATGTTTCTAACACAACAAACTTAACTGATAGAGTTTAGAATTTTAAACAGTTGTCTTCTACTCCCAAAGCTCAACAAAGAAAAAGACTGGCAGGTGTGTGTATGAATAAGTCTGGATTCACCTTCCATTTCAAAGTCTCATCTCAGAAGGCTTAAAAATTGGCTGTCAACAATCACTTTAAATTAAAAGTTGGCCTATTAAGCTATCAATTGATGAGGAATCTTTTGATGATCACGATGGCCCCACAAACTACAGTTGTTATTTTTAAATTAAGAAGTGGCAGTTTATTTTTCCCCATGCAAGAAATAAACACTCCAATTTTGTAGGAGCAGTTAAGACAGGAGGCTTCAAAGTTTGGCTTGACATGGTCTAAATACAAAATACTGGGGAGAGGGGGAGGAGTAGAGAAGAGGTGCTTTGAAAAGTACCCATCACAGGAGCAGTAAATACAAGTTCATTCCCTAAAGTCTTTTATTACGCTTACTATGGAGTCTATTCTTCTGCATAGGATATACATATAACTCCCATAAGGCTCATTATACCCTGACAGGTCGATTATCGACATGCCTTTTACTGGTATCCACGTAACGTGCTTTTACTATTATCTATCTAAATACAGCACAGTACAGACACTCTTGGGACAAACAAGACACAGTTTTTATCTGGGAGACAATGTTTTAAGGGATCTAGAGTTTAAAAATGCTTTACATATCTTCTGCTGTAGCTTAATCTTCTCTTTCTCATCTGTTATATTCTTTCCCATTTATATGTTTATTAAATATTACAGCTCCTCTGTATGCTCTGAAATTTCATGTCCATTTCATTACATGAAAAACACATGCAAGGCAAGTCTTGGAGAGAGCAAGGATGGTCCAAGGGTTACAGCTCTAACCTAGGACTTGGGAGACATGCATTCACATCACTGGTAACAAACTGATAACTTAAACAGTTCTAAGTCACCAGGACCAGATGGTATTCACCCAAGAGTTCTGAAGGGACTCATATATAATATTGCAGAACTGTTGACTGTGGTTTGTAACCCATCACTTATATCAGCCTCTGTACCAGATGATTGAAGGATAGCTAATAAGATGCCAATTTTAAAACAAGACTCCAGAGGCGATCCTGGCAATTAGAGATCAGTAACCTTCACTTCACTACCAGGGAAACTGTTTGAAAGGACAGAATTATCAGACACACAGATGAACATGATTTGTTGGGGAAGAGACAATACATATTTTGTAAAGGGAAATCATGCCTCGTCAATCTATTAGAATTCTTTGAGAGGGTCAAATAACTTGTGGACGAGGGTCCAGTGGATATAGTTACTTGGACTTTCACAAAACCTTTGACAAGGTCCCTCACCAAAGGCTTTTAAGCAAAAGAAGCTATCCTGGGATAAGAGGGAAAATTGTCTCATAGATCAGTAACTGGTTAAAAGATAGGAAACCAAGGATAGGAATGAAAGTCCAGCCTTCAAAATGGATCAGTAAACTGCAGTGTCTTCTGGGGACCTGTAATGGGACTAGTGTTGTTCAATATATTCATACATGATCTGGAAAAGGAGGTGAACAGTGAGGTGGCAAAATTTGCAGATGACACAAAATTACTCAAGATAGTTAAGTCCAAAGCAGACTGCAAACAACTACAAAGGAATCTCACAAAACTGGGTGACTGCAACAAAATGGCAGATGAAATTCAATGTTGATAAATGCAAAATAATGCACACAAGAAAACATAATTCCAACTATACGTACAAAATTAAATTAGCGGAGAGACATCTTAGAGTCATTGCTGATAGGTCTCTGAAAACATCCTATCAATATGCAGCAACAGCCAAAAAAGCTAACAGAATGTTAGGAACCATTAGGGAAGGAATAGATAAGACAGAAAATATCACAATGCTTCTATATAAATCGATAGCACACTTATACCTTGAATATTGCGTGCAGTTCTGGTCGCCCCATCTCAAAAAAGATACAGTACAAACAAGCTGATTTATCTGGCACTTCACCATCCAGAAAGCTCTATAAACTGGTATTTCTGATCGTCACTGAAATTCTGGTTTATCGTCCTATTGCCGTGGGGCTGGGAAGTAGGAGCGGGTGTGGAGTGCAGGCTCTGGGAGGGAGTTTGGGTATGGGAGGGGGCTTGGGGCGTGGGAGGCGGCCTGGGGTGCCAGATCCAGAGGGCACTCACCTTGGGTACTACTAGGAGCAGCAGGAACAGGTCACAACTTGCGGGAAGCCACCCAAGGTAAGCGACCCCACAGATCCAGCACCCCGCACCACCTCCCAAGCCCTAACCCACTGCCCCCTCTCACACCCAAACTCCCTCCATCTTAGTTAACTGGCATTTTTCATTTACCAGCACCCCACATTCTTCCAACATGACAGACAAAATAGCTTTTACTGTACATTAGAATTGGAAACGGTACAAAGAAGGGCAACAAAAATGATTAGGTATAGGGAACAGCTTCTATATGAGGACAGATTAAAAAGAATGGGACTTTTAAGCTTGGAAAAGAGACAACTGAGGGGGATATGACAGAGGTCTATAAAATCACAAATGGTGTGAAGAAAGAGAATATGGAAGTATTATTAACCCCTGCACATAACACAAAAACCCTCAGGAGTCACCCAATGAAATTTATAGGCAGCAAATTTAAAACAAAAAAAAGAAAGAACTACTTCACACAATGTACAGCCACCAAGAACTCACTGGCAAGTGATGTTGTGAAGACCAAAAGTACAATTGGGTTCAAACGAGAATCAGATAAGTTGATGGAGGATAGGTCCATCAACAGCTATTAGCCAAGATGATCAGGGATGCAACCCCATGCTCTGGGTGTCCTAAGTCTCTAACTGCCAGAAGCTGGGAATGGGCGACAGGGGACGGATCGCTCGATGATTATTTGTTTGGTCATTCCCTCTGGGGCACCTGGCACTGGCCACTGTTAGAAGACAGGATACTGGGTTAGATGGACCATTGGTATGACCTAGTATGGTTGTTCTTATGTTATGTCCCTGCTCTGCTACGGACTTCCTGTGTAACTGTGGTGCCTCAGTTTGCGATCTGGGAAATGGGGATAATAACCCTACATTAAATACATGCAAGATTGTGAGTTGCTCAAATACAACAGGGATGGAGGCTATAAAATACTTTAGAAAGACAAACACAGAGACAGTTACAGCCCTTTATGTGGCCTGCAAGAAAAGTAAAGTGTCCTGCTCAAACTGTGACTTCAGCTGCAGTAGACGAAGCAGGAGCTACGTGCTATAAGTAAGAGGGTGAGGAGGGGCTGAGAGCAGGAGGCCTGGCCCCACCCAACCTACTCGGTGGCTACAAAAGCTAGATAGGCACATAGGGAGGAGTAAACTGCTCCACAAAAACTGCTCCAAGTTACTCCTTCCCCCAGAGCAGGCACCGAGTAAAGGAAAAATTGTTGCTGAGTCACAATTCACCTGTCGTTTCCCCCAGGGTAGTGCAGCAAGGTCTGCCCCATCCTTAGGACAGGCTGTCAAGTTACAGTCTAATTTTTGGTACTGTATTGAGAGAGATGGGGAAACAAAGCTAAACTTCTGTCTGAAGACGGTAAACGCTAGCAAATGTTATTCAAATCCAATTAAAAGCTGATGCTCACGTCCAGGTTCTGCAGATTCCCATGCAAATAGCTTTTACGCCTTTGGACCTAAATGGGCTGACTAACAGTTTGCTGGTCTGGGACTTCAGCTCACAACGGAGCCTCCAGTTCAGCATGGTGCAAAGTGCCCCATCCTGTGGTAGTAGAGTCCGTGGCACCCCAGTGGAGACCCGCTTTTATCAAATTAAAGAATGATGCTATAGATTCACTGCAGGGCAATCAGTGTTTCTGTAAGCTGGTAATTCCTGAACAGCTGAGTTCTTCCTACTTCAGAACACAACTTATTTTACAGTCTCTCTCCTTACAGCTGCCTGGGCTGTAACGTCAATATATATATTTGGATACACGTACAAGCCCTAGCATACAAATATATCAAGCTCACGAAATATGTGAACTAGGAAGAGATGTGCAGAGGTGCTTCCAATGGGTGATGCAATTTGATATGTTTCGACTGTTTCATTCAATAAGCAAAACAAATATTGCAAATTATATTAAAATATTAGCCTGGCAGAGGGGCTTGGATCTGTACAGTAACACAGGTAATAAAATGATCAAATGGTTCTTCTGAGAGCACCTTAGGCTTGCACAGTCCATCTATAATCACATACCATGGATACAATATGATGCCTACTGATCTACAGGGGAACTACATTTTAGGTTCAGGTGTGTAAAATGGTTTCCTTAATACTGAAATATTACTTGCTTCAACACTAGTAACGCCTGAGATCACACCCAAGCTTCAATCTTATCCTGCATACGGTGATGTTGTAATAATACGTTAAAATGTATAGAATTCACTTAACTAAGCTATGCAAAGTTTCACACTGACTGCCTGGACTAAAAAACATGATTGCCTTATACTATTGAACAATTACATGTATTGCATGACAGAAAAGTCAGTCTTTATTTTTTTAATCTCTTTGATTTTATAAACCAAGTGGGACTTAAATGAGGATTCTCATCCAAAATGGCCTAATCTTGGTTAACCTTATTACTTTTCACTGACAGATATTACATAAGAGAAAGGAACGCATGATGCAGTTCTCTGCATGTGTAATCATTCCTAGGGAAAATACAATCGAATGACATCTCATTTTGATCAAACAGCTTAAAATCAGGAGGCATATATCTGAAAGAATTTACTTTTAGAATGGCTGACCTCTCTAAATCAATGAATAAATTGCTTCATTTGAAACAACAAAATAAATCAAGAATCAGAAAGGTAGCTGTGTTAGTCTGGAATTACAGAAGTGACAAAGAATCCTGTGGCACCTTAAAGACTAACTAAAGTATTAGAGCATAAGCTTTCGTGGGCTAATACCCACTTCGTCGGATGCAAGCAGACAAAGTGGGTATTACCCACCGCTTGCATCCGACGAAGTGGGTATTAGCCCATGAAAGCTTATGCTCTAAAACTTTAGTTAGTCTTTAAGGTGCCACAGGACTCTTTGTCAACAAAATAAATAACACCCCTATTATATCAGCGTACTATAACTAATAAGCTTCGAACAGGATGCCAGACAAGCAGTTTGTTCAATTAAATTGATTATTCGGTGAAGAAGGTCCCTGTGTTACGATTCTGAAGTATTTCCACCCCTTGAGTTATCATAAATCTTTGAGCTTCCAAAATTAAGCTGGTCATTTAAACATTAAAGACCATATTGTGCTATCAATTTTTAAGTAGATATCTGTGGTGGTGGTGAAGGCCTATTTCAAAATCAATGGTACAATATGCCCTAAATACCTCTTTTGGCCTCAGAAGAGTTTCAGGCAAAGCCCTAAAATTGGTAGCATCAGTATTGTTCCATTTTCTACCCTCATTTAGGACTTGATTCTGTGAAATGCTGAGCCCTCTGACTCTGATCCAGCAAAGGACCTAAGCATGTGCTTAAAATTTAGTATGTGTATAGTATCAATGACTTCATGTGCATGAAAATAAGCCAACATTTCAGTGCTCTGTTAGATAGAGCCAGAGTGCTCTGCACACTGTGGGATACATCCATTATCCCCTTCTTTAGGATATCTCATCAGATTTAACTTAACTGAAAGCAATACTCAAATCTTCTGAATAATGGTCTCATATTTAGAGACCTTTGTCTAGTCCAGGGGTGGGCAAACTTTTTGGCCCAAAGGCCACATCGGGGTTGCAAAACTGTATGGAGGGCTGGGTAGGGAAGGCTGTGCCTCCCAAAACAGCCTGGCCCCCACCCCCTATCCACCCTCTCACACTTCCTGCCCCCTGATTGTTCCTCTTTGAATCCTTGACTCATCCAACCCCCCTGCTCCTTGTTCCCTGACCACCCCCTTCCGAAACCCCCTGACTTAACCCCTCCCCCCCGACCTCACCCCCTGTCCAACCCTCCTGCTTCCTGTCCCTTGACTGCCCTGACCCCTATCCCCGAACAGTCCCATGCATATCCATCCTCCCTGTTCATCATCCCTTGACTGCCTTCCCAAACCTCCGCCCCTTGCAACCATCCCCTGCTCCTGGTCTCCTGACTGCCCCCAAGAGTCCCCTGCCCCTTATCCATCCCCCCGGCCCCATTACCATGCCGCTCAGAGTAGCATGTCTGGCAGCAACGTGGCCTGGCTGGAGCCAGACACACTGCCGCACTGCCCCACAGGAGCATGCAGCCTCGCCGCCCAGAGTGCTGCCCATGTGGTGAGCTAAGGCTGCCAGGGACGGGGAACAGCAGCGGAGAGGCCAGGGACTAGCATCCCAGGCTGCGAGTCAGTGGCCAAAGCAGGATGGTCCTGCAGGCTGTAGTTTGCCCATCTCTGGTCTAGTCTATCAATCTTAGATATGCATATGATTGGCATTGCCATAGTGTTTGAGTGGCTCACAATATTTAATGTATTTATCCTCACAACTCCCATTTTACAGATAGTGTCAATTTTTCAAAGGTGCCTAAAAGATTTAGGAGCCAAATCCTATTTTCACAAGTGGCTTAGGAGTCTAGGTCTCAAATGGGCTAAGGATGCTTTGAAAAATTTGGCCTAACTGAATTGCCCAAGATGGCACAAAGTCCTTGGCGGAACAGCAAAATGAATCCAAATCTCTATATCAGGCCCTAATCACCGGAACATGCTTTTTCTCTATTTTAGGTTTTCTTAAGCGTCTGTCACAATAGTAACCAAGCCCCTGTTGGTAATGTTAACTAAATATGTGCCATTGGAATGATAGGCACAATATGAATGTGGGATTATCATCTGAGTATTGCATATGCACTACAGACAGGGCTAATTGAGCCATTTATTGTTAAGGTTGCCTGACACTTCTCAACATAAAATCCTATTTTCAGTTTCTTAAAACTTCACCAAACTTTAATTCTTCAGGATGAAGTTTTATTTCTGAGTGTCTGCTCCACGTTGAATTTTTGGGAAAAACTTCATCCAAAATGGTTCAGCCATTTTCAAGAATGAGATTTTTGTTCATGTTAAAAAACTTATTTGGAAACCACTAGCACCCTCATCTGTGAAAGTTCAAGCAATGGCCTTTTTCATACTTCCAAACATTTAGGACTCAGTTAGGTATCACACAAGCCTGAGCTGTTCTGATTTCCCTGCTCTCCCTGCCTAGGGTTACCAGATAGCAACTGTGAAAAAACAGGACAGAGGGTGGGAAGTAATAGGCGCCCATGTAAGAAAAAGTCCCAAAAACGGGACTGTCCCTTTAAAAAGAGACCCTATCCCAGCCCCCCATGAAACATGTTTTGTACTTAAGCACAACAGCTAAAGAGATATTTGCTGTACACTAAAAATTGCTGTTGCTGTTTTAAAATGACCTGAACATTCAAACAAAAAAAAAAATCTAAAAATTGCAAACACAAATACAAAATGCTCTGTACCATTTCTTCCACTGCTGAGTTCCAGTACGTGGAAAAGAGACAACCAGTCACATTGTCTTCATTCAGTGACTTTGGTATCCCAGCAGAAGTATTATACATGGAGGCTGTTGCAACTGTTTATCCTTCTCTTTTAACCTGCTCAACAGAAATTTGGCCTTCCACAGAACCATTTTTTAGGCAGTTCAGCAAAGAGTGAACTCACAGAGACTTCATTCAATATAATAGGTGTCTCCACCTACCCCCAGGCATCTAGAAGAACAATAATAACTCAATGATTCGATAAGTCACCTCATTCAAGCAGAGAAGCGTTTTTTTTTTAAAAAAAAAATTTGTTTTTGAAATTAACTGTGATTCAGTGGTATGAAGGCACATTTTCCACACTGATGCAGAAGAAAAACAGCCTTTTCAACAAGCGTAGTTTAGAATACACAATCATCTGAATGGCCAGGTCTTACATCTCAGGTAGATCGGCTCTTGGACCTAGTCACATGCAATGGTCATATAAGATACAATAGTCCATGTTCAAAGACTACTACTACTGCAATGCATATCAAGCTGCTTTTTTGTTTGTTGCTTTTGTTGACATTGCTGTGGTTCCCTATTACCATGAAACATCAATCTTCATCTTCTCAATCCACAGCTAAAATGAGAACAACATTCCCCAAAGCAAGAGCCAATGAGAAAACATATAATCAAGAAAATAAATGCGGGAAAGATAACATTTTAATTACCTTCAGAATTATACAAGGATTTGCTCTGGTGTACATTATAATCCCATTGCTCTGCAAGGTTCGCAGACGCAGAGCCAGCTTGAATTCTTCTTTCTTGCTATTTTCAGAAACTCGGTATTTGATGTAACTATTCCCAGCAAAGCTAAGGGAAGTGTGCCCTGAAACAATCATTTTGAGAACATACATATTCATTTAATGTTCTGAAATGAGCAAAGACACATGAAATTATCCTACAACTACAAATGAAGTTAATTACAGAACATAGATAACTAATGAAGAAGAAACTTCTAAATAAAACCCACCTTTGACTGATGAAAAACTTGTCTCCATTGCAAACCACACACCATAGATTTGGGGTGAATAGTTTCCTAATAAGGGAGAAAATCCAGCTCACCATTCTCAGAGAAGAAGCCTTATTGACTTCACTGGAACTATTGGCAGATGTAAGGTGAGAAGGATTTAGCTCTAGCAGAGCACCAGAAATCAGAATTTGCTGGTGAATCTGCACCCTCTTTTAGCATCAGGATATTTCTGACTTCGAGTCCTACTGAAAGCCCATTGAAGTTAATGGAAATGGTTTGCCTGACTTTGAGGCAGGACCCTGGTGGTTAACATAAGCTGAAGAAGATGTACGAAGTTCCTGAAACATTCTTTTCAAGATAACATGGTATTTTGATCACAAAAATTACACACTTTATGAATGTTAATAATAAGTAAAACCTTGAATTAATATCATATGTCTCCTACAGGATCCCAAAGTGCTTTGCCACTAGCAGGTCAGTATCCGATGATAGCAGTTCTCTAGAAAGAACTGCTTTCTCAAAAGTCCCATGTTTTACTGATTTGGGGCACCATCCTGATCAGATTCAGGTCAATGGGAGTTTTGTTCTTAGAAGCAGAATCAAGTATATATACAGCACCAGGTTTGCACAACCCGCTTCTTTTACAACACCACTAAGTAAATGGAGTGAGACCAGATCCTGAGAGGTGGGTTGGGCATACCCAACTCCCATTGACTTCAACAGCAACGCTCTGCATTATGATACAACAGCAGCACTTCTTGTATAAAAATCACACTTTTAAATATTTCCTGGTTACTGTTTTGGCAGAATCTGCACCTGAACATTCTCCAAGCTTCCCTGGAGGGCACTGGCAGATGAACGGCCTTCGACTAGCTTCATACCCCACACACTGCATGTCTCCTGGACACGGCTTCTCCATACAGGGATCGCTGGACCCAGGACACAGCCCTCCTGTGATCAGTGGAAACATGCTGTTAAGAATACAATGTCAACCATACACCTTGGCAACAGGAACCAGAAAGAGACTTAAAAATTGTAACAGAATTTAAATTTAGATTGTAGACTCTTTAGGGGCAGGGATATCTTTTAAATAAATGTGCATATCGCGCTGACTGGGTGCTTAGGTGCTGCCATAAGATCAATCAATAAATAATAATAAAAATAATAAACAATTATGACCAATTCACTGGTGTCATGATGGCTTTGCCAGTGTTTTCATTCCAAACTAGAGGTGACTCATGAAATACATTACTGGGGGCTACATCCTTCCTCTGTCTTGCCTCAAGTCTGGAGAATTCTGTGCAGGCAGGAAGAATGGCCATGCCCAGGTTGCACAGTGGAAGGAGAGCTCCTTGTGCAGGTGGTACCGCAGTATCCTCACTCTCTACAGTGGCATGCTGATCTCCCGAAGGGGAAAGCAATCCCATAAAGCTGGATTCTGGATACACTGCTAGGCCCCACAAATCCTGATACCTCCCTCCCGAATGTGGCTGCATAAAAACTCCACTGCATCTGGGATCCTGGACAAAAAAGGAGGAGTGGACAGGATTTTTCTGTCTTTGAAGCTAAGTATTATCCTGCAAAGGATTCAGGGTGGAGACTTTTTTTTAAATTTAAAAATAATCAGATAGGTTATTTAAAATTATATATTTTTAAGACAGGAGACGTTTAACACTCTAAATAGCTAGTTTCAATTTACAGCCTTAAATTGGGCAAAAGTAATCCTTAAAATACTCAGACTGTATTTAGAGGCGAGTGTAAATGGGTTAAAATTACTTAAAGTTTGAAAAGTCATGACAGCTGATGCACAGTCAGTACTTTCATAAGGCTTTTGACTAGGTTTGCCAACATGGGACACAATTTGGTCTAACCCATATCCATGAAGATTTCCTGCGGACTTCAAGGGATAGTCTGGAAGCAGAATTGAGTCCCTGAGGTCTAAACCTTGCTTAAAATCTTTCCTTACAACACAGGCACTGCAAGCACTTCAAAAATCCCCTAGCTATGTAACACCCAACAAACACAGATGGCTGGTAAAGGCTTGATTTAAAGCTAATGGAAGTCAATAGAAAGTTCCCATTGAATTTAATGGATTCTGGATCAGGACCATATTCTGTCTTTTTAAAAGCCCTTAAATACACATATATTTAAATTATCTCAGTCTGGAAAGGCATGTAAACACTGTAAACCACAATGCAAATGAGCACACAGCCTCTGAGGGAGCCAATGAAGCTCATCATATCAACCCTCAGATGCTTCTAGAATGAGACGCTTTCTTTTTAGCCACCACAAAGAAATGCAAAGGAAATTAACATGCACTGGGCCAAGTTCTGCCCTCGGATGAGTTTGTGGGTCTTCTAGTGGAATACATGTGGTTGTGCACAGACTTGGAAAATGACATGCCTGCCTATGCTTGGGGTTTATTTGCTTCTGTTGATTTGTATCTAGGGCTTGAACAGAGAGAGGGTCAGAGGTGGGGGATGGATAGGGTTAGCACTTCCTCATCTGTCAGACTTAAATTAGTACACCTCAGAGCAGATTTAAGGACAGCAGAGTCCCCCCTGATTGAATATTTGCTGTTCCTGCTTTGTGTGATAACCTTAATATAATTTGAATGTGGTTTTTTTTTTAGTGCATGTATTTTATTTACAGTGCATAAAGAAAGTAATGAACTTGTAATAGAGCAATCCCCACCCACCCCTTGCAGTTATGAAAGAGACTACGTTATTGCTAACACACTTTTGTACAAGCCAAGCATGGCTCAGACTAATCATAGCTCAAGTTACCTGGCACTGTAGATATTTTCTGGAAACAGAAAGCTTATTACTGTAGGTTTCAAAGTGGAGATGGTCTGCCTACAAATATGGCAGAGACTATAAATGTCTATGCTTAACGAGCAACACAGTTTAATCTTTTTACACCTCCCCTCTTTTGCCAAACATTTGTTTGAGACGTCTGTGCAGTAAATGAGCACTGATGTAAAATGAGGCATGGCAAATTTTATTAATCAGTGTAATAGGGTATATTAACATGCATAATAATGAAGAGTTCTGTGTAAGCACAGAAGCATGTCTCTTTCACCATCAGAAATTGGTCTAATAAAAGATCTGATTTCGTCCACCTTGCCTCTCATGCATAATACTAGCAATATTCTATCATGTTTCAACTCCTATAGATATTAATAGGGATTAAATCAACAGGCTTCTATGGAAATGTAATGTAATAGGGTTCTATAGAAAATATTATAAAACTACAGAATTAAACTGAGAATGAGATATTTTCCATAGGTGTTTTTGTTGTTTGTTTTCTTTTTAAACAACAACAATCCTATAGAATTCTATAGCAGGGACATAATTCTCTAGAAAATGGTACAAATATTCCATAGAAAGGTTTCATTTACTGTTCGATTCCATCAGCTATTTCAATACATTCTTATTAGGTGTATGCTCTATATGCACAGTATATCTGTTCTTTCAATACACTTAAACCATATGTAAGGCAGTAATTCAAGTGAGCCCGTGTGTAGCTGACAAATAGACAAATCATTTGGCAAAAGCCCCAGAGCTTGTGAATATGCTGAACTGCTGAGATTTCAGAATGTGGCATTGCACATTTTCACAACCCTTTAACCTTTGATTAAAATCTCTGACATTAGGCAATAAATCAATACTTGGCTTCTCTATCAGTCTCTGTCACTTTTTAGCTGATTCTAACTCTTGATTTGTAGTTCAGATTCATCATTCCACGGTCCAAAAGTATATGGAAAGAATCTAATATATTTATTATCACTGTGAAGATGTACGCTTACCCTGGCAGACCAAGAATGTTTTTTTTTTTTAGATAAACTACAAGCAAATCAACTTTGCATTCATCCTGTGGATTTCGGTGGTGACAGAAGTTTTAAAATATTGAAACCTGGGAGAAGAAATGTTTTATGCCTATCTGTATGGTTATAAGTGCATAAGCTACAAATCACACACTACTGTATTGCATTGTTTTGGCTAATGTGCCTGTTCAGGCTGATTTCATAACCACACTGAGTAAAACTGTAAAATAATTCAAGGATATTTTATCCATTGTCAAAGATTTACAGCCAGAGTTGAAATACAATAATTTAGTTGTCACATTTCCCATTTCCACTCTAAAGTCCAGCATTTTTACCTTTCTTTGTTCTTTCCAAAAGAGATTCAACAATATGGATTAGGATTGATTTTCTTTCCCCTAAGCAAGTCCTGAAAATCCATGGCATTCCCATGCAACTCATGTTACTATTAATAAATCTGTTTCCAATAAGGTATTGCATAGAAACATGGGGTTAGAGTCAACCAGTAACTGACAGGAAATTTTTGGAGGGGGTCTGCCTGATTTTGACAGATGGTTTCTGTTTATTGCTCTAGAAAGAGGTAGAACTACTTCAAGGTCCCTGACAGTATGATGAATGGGAAAATACTTTCTCATTTCTAAAAGTGGCAATTACTTCATCCGGGTACATATAAGGAGGAATCACCCAGAACCATGTAATCCCATTTGCCAAGTCTCAGCGTTTTGTGTTTTTCTGAAAGCCCCAGCTCCTGGATACATGGGATTACCTAAAAAAATCTCAGATTTCATTTTAAAAAGCAAATGTTTAACTTCCTTGGTTGCAGAGAAAAATCTGAAAGTGACTCCTAAAGGCTAACAACACCAAGGCAAATAAAAAGAACCTCAAATGTTATATTGAAAAAAACCTCAAAACTGTTAAGACAATCTCATCATTTTTGGGGTGGGGGGTCTAACTCATAATTTTTGAATGCTTGGGTTGGCAATACTGCAGTTGTACTCTTAGATTAGGGTGACCAAGCATCTTTATCTGTTCTAATATAACTGGGAATTTGTCCCGGTGTTAGTGGAACTGGCTGGGATATCTGACCAACTCTGCTGGCTCCAAATTCTCCCCAGTTCCTTCCAGTCTGTAGCAATTCCCACTCTGCGTGTCTCTACTTGCCTCACACACCTTTGGGCCTCATTCCTCATATTTTATACCAGCTCTCTGCAACATCCCCTATCTCAATGCTCTATCAACAGCAGCTCCTCCTCATTGATACCCATTATGTGGTACCATACGGGAATCCAGCGTTTCTCAAAGTTTTTCCTTGGCAGCCCCCTTCCACACTCCCAAGTCAACTCGCGGCCGGGGGGTGGGGGTGGGGGGTGGGTATGTCCGCCAAAATGCCACCGAATAGAAAGCTTCCGCTTTCAGCAGCATTTCGGCAGGACTAAAACAGAACGTTTCCGATTTGGCGATCTCCCGGGGCTGATGTGCGGCGGCGCCGGAACACCACAGCCCCCTGAGGGGTGTCTCGCGCAGCCTTTGAAGACCACTGTCCTAGACAACCCAGTGACAATTTCTTTCATGCTCCTTTCGCTCCAGAGCCAAGTCTCTCTCAAACCATAGCTCTTCTAAAATCTGAGCCACATGGATTCTGCTGATACTTCGTGGGGTGCAGAATTCCAAAGGTTGATTACTTTAAGGGGGGAAAAAAGGCTCCCCTTGCATGTAATCTATACTTTAGTGCTCAAAAGCACTGTGGTTCAAAGGGAAATGGACTACAGTCAACTTTTTCTAACCTTGGATGATGCACTGGCTTCAAAGGCAGCGTACATGTTGTAGGGGAGAGACCTCAGTATTAATGTAAAAATGATATTAATTATCTTATAACAACTTATTTTTATTAGGTCATTACAAACGTTCATGGCTAGTAGGCCCAGGATGGTGTCCCTAGCCTCTGTTTGCCAAAAGCTGGGAACAGGCAACAAGGTGGATCACTTGATGATTACGTGTTCCGTTCATTCCCTCTGGGGCACCTGGCATTGGTCATTGTCGGAGGACAGGTACTGGGCTAGCTGGACCTCTGGTCTGATCCAGTATTGCCATTCTTATGTTCTTAAACTTGTTTACGCATTTATTGACTATTAAGATATAGCTACAAATATGCTATAGCCAGGATGGTTGGAAATATAACAATACACATGTTTAGCTAATTATGTTAAAAAATGTTAAAGCTAATCAAAGAAATCAGGAAGATTTCTACTCTTATCTCTCAAGGATAAGTAAACATCAAGATGATCAACCATTTAAAACATTAATGTTTTAGGAAGAAACCTGAATATGACTGGAATGTAGAGTGTGTTACCAGAGCGATACATCTAGGTATCGTGGGTTCTACCAACCTCCACCCTCTTGCAAAAAAACTTACTTGTGTTCTTAAAACCTTTAGAGAAAAACATGTTGTCAGAGATGTTTTAAACTTTTGTTTATTTCTTAAATGTTGAAATGGCAAACACCTTTAGAGATGTATGGTTTCAAATATATCTAAATGTAGGAATAGTAAGATGTTTAATATACCAATATAGCAAGGTTATTTGGTGCTATAACTGTGTACTAATATAAGAAGTCATTTAAGTATATAATATTTATATTAACAGGATGCTAATTAATTACTGGCAGTGTGCAAGCAAACCCACATCCAACTCCAGAAGACAAGAATCATCCATTCTAAAACTATGACAAAAATCAACACTTTTTAAACATTACTTAAGTCGTAAAAAAAACTTTCTAAGGGTTATTTAATTTTAAAAGACTGTTTGGAGAGCTGAACTCTTTATATAAAGAACGGGAGTGTCTGGACTTTTTCAAAACAATTTCATTTTCTGTCAGACTCTCATAAAGTTGAAAGAATATCTCAGAAGATGGATCAAATAAAAAGAAACAGTTAAAACTAGCTTTGAAAGTTATCTGATGTTTTTGTCCACAAAAAGAACAAAGGCAACGAAAGAAATGTTGCATATTCATGAAACAGATTGTATATTCAGGAGCTGAATGTGTTACCTAAGCCAAACCTGAAGGCATCAAGCCAATGAAAAGGTGACAGCAACCAACTTTGAATCTAAACAAGCCTGTGTGTTTTCCTGTACATTTCCTAAAAATCGGAAGGAGATGCATATAGAAGAGTCCAAAGTGAACACCTCTTATACACACAGTCCCTGCTATTCTGCTTAGACAGCAAACACTCCGCCACTTATCCTGTGCAGCTCTACCAGCAAGCTGCCACAGACAATAAAGAAAAACAGAGAAGACTCAAGAAGAAACCAACCCAAGAAAGACCTCGGCAAACTTCAGCATGGACAGGTGAGAGAAGTTAACTGAAACACTGACAAGGGATTAAGATTTAAATTCATATAATGATTTTTATTGGGATACTGAAATGCTATTGTAATGTAAAACATTAACAGTTTCTCCTGATATTCACCAGCTGGTTAAGCCATGTATTGCTGGAGAGGAGATGGCATAAACACTGGTAAAGAGAGAAATAGTGAGATCTAATTACACTTAGGATTCTTAATATTTTTAATTGGCCTGTTTTAAGATAGATTCTTTTAATTAACTAATTTAAATATTTCCTTTGATTTCAGAGGATTTAGTTAAGATTGCTTATTTTGCCCAACTACAAACTGTTTAGTTATTAACAACAACTAGACAGGCTTCACTTGCCCTTAAACATATTATTTTGCCTGTTTATCCACAGTTTTAAGTATCCAATATGATACTAAGACTGAATTTACAATAATTTGGAATAATAATACACTTTCATTTAACGTGCCAAAAAACAAAAAGCACCAAGGGAATCCATTCTCAAAGGTATAATCTCTACTAAAAGACCTTCATAGAAAGAGATAATAATATAGGAGAGATCGTAATGAAAGTATCAGCATTATTATTTCTGTCCTCTCATTTGTGTTATTTTATTTAATGCTTTCTCTTTCTTTTTTTCACTAGTAAAATGACCACAATTAATAACTGTGATTATTTTGCTTGGTGTCTCTTAAGATACATATTCGAACCTCTTCCCTAACAAACACATTTTTGTAACCCATGGTTTCAAAAACTGCCTAATGTAATGCAAATTATGCTCCTCATAAAAGTCCTTAACAGGGGCTAGAAATGGGACTGTGAACAAGACTTTAGGGACAAATCGGTTCCAACAAAACTAACCTACTTTACTTTCCCCCCTGAATCTTTGTCCTAAAACTAAACCCAAACCAAATAATGTAACACGAAGTATCATTTTTGCCTCTGAAACAATAAAATATCATGGGAATAGCTGTTTATTTCAGTACTTTTCACATGACTGGAAGCAAAAATGCCAGAAATCTTAGAAGTTAGCCTGTTATTGCAAGATTTTTAGTTATTGACTAAAGGTTCAGACTGAGGCACCTGAACTTTTGGACTTTATCCTACCTGAAGTGAGCTGCTGAACTTTAGAGGTTCAGGAGTTACCTGTTTTAATAGCCTCTTAGCGTTCTGGTGCTAGATAGCTCCGTTTGCTCATAAAGATAATCTAGGTTATGCACAGCTGGCATGCACAATTTGTGCATATTTGTGACATCTGGCAGTGGGAACCACGTTCCAAGTCTGATACATATTTCAAGAATGTGTGAATTAGCTCAAACTCAGGCTTTCTGGGTTATAACTGAATCTGATCAGTGAAAACATATGCAATATTTTAATGGGTTTGTCATGCTTCAATCTATCAGTATTTATTTGGCTAGATCATTAAACTACTCTAGAAACAAATATAGTAGAACAGTGATTCTGCTGAATGTGTCTTGCCAAAGCTATCATGTTAAAGAAACCATGAGGAAATCCATCCTAGCATTTTGTGTACTATTTTTCCATTTGCTATTTTCATATGCATATAAATATGCAGATACACACTCAGTATGTTTTACCATACAGAATACACACATATACACTTCTGAGAAAAGACTGACTAAAAGAACTTGTTAAAGCAAATCTATGGTTTGCTTTAACAAAAACTAAAGAGAGTGAGGCAGGTTAATTTTCTACAAAAATCTGAAGGGAGCAAATGCCACTGGCCGAGGTTAACTGCTTTGGATGGTAAACAAGGGGTATAATTAGCAACAATGGAATGAAAATATGAATGGGAAAATGTAAACTGACTATCAGGAGAAAATTCCTGACAGTGAGATCTATTAGTCTCCCAAGATAGGTTTGGATTCCCCATTAATTGGTACATCGAAAACTAGACTGGATAAAGATACAGTTTCAAGACAATACAGAATATACTGTAGGTAACAGTCCTGCACTGGCATGGGGGCTTGGCTAGATGATATGATAGCACTGTGCAGTCCATTCTATGAAAGTCTTTATTGCACAGCTTTTGTATAGCCAATAATAGCAGGGATTGCTGTAACATACACCTAAAGCTGTTTGAAACACTTAACACTATCACTTAAAAATTAGTCCTTAAATATGCATAAAAGATCTCAACTCCGATATTCTGATTTCACATGCGCTCAACTATCAGGGCCCTATTATCTCCCCTCTGCAGGACTCAAGTGACTCTAGCTGAAGTTCCATGCATTGAGGCCTGACCCAATCCCCTCTGAAATCCATGATAAGACACTCATTGACTTCAATGGGAGCAAGAACAAACCCTTAAGGAGGCTAAGTTGTCAGACTAAAGATCTGCCACACAGATCTGAGAGCAAAATGTGGTGCACAGTCTTTATAGGCCAAACTCAATATATGCAATTGTTGCAGGCTTATTGACTTCACAGGAGTTTTGTCCATTGACACCAGCAGAAAACAAGGTCCCGTCTGTGTGTGTATGTTTACGTGAGGAGAGGTTTAAATGTATTGATTTTACAGCAGCTTCTTATTTCACTCTTGAGCAAAGTGGAATGAAGAACAGAAAACTGGGCAAACAGAAGGAATAGAAATATTATTATAACTGCTTGCGGTTTTTTACCTAGTACACAGAAGCAGAAGGAAAATGGGCAACCTAGTGAATATGTTGTCTGTTCCCGTATGAAATCTCTTCAAAACTGTGGAACAATTTCATGAATCAGGGTCACAGTGGTTAAAAGAAAAACCAACCACACACAAAAACGCACACACCTGATAGCCTGAGTGTAAGTCAAAAGGTCAGAAGCACTACTTGCTCCCAATTACTTAATGAAATACTTTATTGGTTTCCATGCCCGCCCCTCCAAGTATGAATGAAAAAATCCTTTCCATCTTTATCACTTAGGTTAAAGGTCATCCTCACTTTCAAAATGATGGATGCAGTCTCTAAATACTGACTGGGCAGTTTCTGACATGACCACACTTTATGTACATTTCAGTACTGTTACAGATTGGGTAGAAAACTACAGCAAGTTTGTTGATGGCTCTGGTTACCATGCCTCCAGCAAAGTGGCCTTCAGTCACCGAAGGTGAAAGTTCACCATCTTCCATTTACATCAACAAACACGAACAATTCTTAACCAGCCTCAGAAATCAATTCCCACCATACATTTGCCACCTACTCTTTACCTAAATGATTTGAACTGCCCCTTCCAATCAGCATCAGAGAAATAAAAACTATCCTAACCCATAATGCGGAAAGATTGAAGGTGAAGAGGGAGTAGCACTCACCATTACATGTGCAGCGTACATTTCTGTAGAAACGGGGACACACAAAACTGATTCGCGCTGTGCTATAGGTCATCAGGGAATGGGAATCAATAGACAGGCTTTGTTCACAGTGCTGCTCCTGACAATCCAGTCCAGAACAATTCTTCTCCAAGATAGCTGAGATGCGAATCACATTTTCCAAGTGTCTCCTTGCATTGGTAAGCTTCTGAATCAAATAAGCAGGCTTATAGAACCCACTGTTGTGCATCTGAACGGCAAACAGCATGTCAAGCTGATTGGTGCCTGCCACGGGCTGAATGCTGATAATGTGCAGGCTATCTTGTTTCTGCGAGAGCACAGCATTTCGCAGGGTGCGCCTGAACCCATGCATGTGGAGCCCCACAAAATCTTCCGGGGAAACGTTCTCAAATCGGATGGTGACCGTGTTCTGCAGCATTTCTTGTATCAGCTGTTCCACGTGGACTATGACATCGATGGGCACTTGGAACCGGCCATCGCTGACTGACACGTTCAGGGTGTACTTGCCATTATCTAGCCCTCCCAGGGCAATGATCTTGCCATCATGGCTGTTAACCTTGAACAGGCTTTTCTGCTCTGACTTCAGGGTGTAAGTGAGAACATCATACACATCTTGATCTGTGGCATGAATCTTTCCAATTACACCCCCTGGAAAGTCATCTTCCATGGTGACTATAAAAATCTCCAGCGGAATGGCTGCTGGTTTGTGAATGCTTTCTTCAATAACCCGCACTTGGATGTAAGTGTGGGACACCTGTTGAGGCTTCCCAGAATCTTTAGCCTAATTTAATTTGGAAAGAACAAGCACACACATAAATCACAGTCAATAGTAACAATTCCTCACTCTTCCTCCTCCTCCCTACTACTATACTGATACAGTTTGCCATCATTACACTCTTTCAAAGCATTTTACTAACTATATACGTGCAGGAACACATTACCCCCACATTGCAATGCTGCCACCTCTGATGTGGAATATAAAAACACCTTAGAGAAATGAAGAAAAAATGTATCTAAGTGAACTGCAGGGGGAAACATAGGCAGACTGAAATGTGACCAGAATACCACAGATAGAGCCTGTACTCTGGTATTACATGGGCTTTCCAATTACCACAAATGGTCAGGCTTTTTATTTTAGTCCCACTCCCATTTGAATGACGGCCCCTCCTGCGCATCGGATGGAGCTTTGGCACTCAAAGAAGAGAGTGCCACCTAGTTAATCATCAAGACTGCTTTCCGCAGCAGCTGGGCATGCTTCTGCAGTTTCTGATCCACCTTGACCCTGCTTAGCTTATGCGGTTCTTAGAAAGTTAGGGTTGTTCTTTTTAATACTGCTTTCTGTATTCCTTTACCTAAATCACCCAAGAAACATGCTTGAAATAAAGAAAATTTATCACCCTCCAAAGATGAAATAAGATGCATGCTCTATTACTAACAATAAAATATGAGAGTAGAACTGAGCTTGGACAGCTGACTCTGTGACCCAGAGCACATACAGCATCATTTGCACTTTTTAGAGAGAGCAATAGAGCAGCTCTGACGAAAAAGTCAAGGCCCTCCTGACAGAAGGCTGTGCAAACCTGGATCAATGTCCTTTTTCTGCAGTAATAAAAATGCTGCATTCAGCTCACTATTAAGATTTACTACTCATTCTGAAGGAGAACAGAACAAAAGAACACAGACCTGCCACTTGATCTGAAGATCTTTATTGGAGAATTAAATGTGGTTATAAAAATCAACAAGGAAAAAGAGAAAAGATCGAATGCTAATAATAATTATGTATATAGCTTCAATAGGAGCAGTGGGTGCTGAGCACCTCTGAAAATCGTTCCTTCTCACCCTGAGTAGGGCTGGAAAGTTAAAAAGATAATTTTGTTGACCTGTCCCTCCTCTAAATTTAATTTTAATTAAAAAACCAAAGGAGGACTGGTGGTAGAGTGGAAAGAGAGGCTCTTCCTTAAGCTGCCCTGAACGGTCAGATATGCTGATGGGGTCCAAACACTCCAAATAACATTAAAAATGTTTTAATTGTAGAGGCCCTTAAATAAGTAAGGAATGCAAAGGGTTTATTAAGCCTCCACAAGTCAACCACAATATTTTCCTAAACATTCTGATACATTTTAGACTGTGATGTCTATCTTTTATTCCATTTATATCACAGTGTGATGGGGCAGACCAGCCCCACACTGGGATAGAGGGGGTTAATCACTCCTTCTTGGCAGAAGAAGCCCTGCCCCGGAAGTCCTACTGGGCATGCTCACGCTGTCAGAGCAGTATAAAAGCCTGCCAGACTGCTCAGTCTGGGCTGGCAGCCGGAGAGGAAGGACGCTCAGCAGAAGCTTCAGCCCCTGACCAGGTACAACCTTTGCCAGGGAAAGCTGAAGAACCGGGAGGGTGGATCAGAGGCCAGCGGCGAAGGAGACCCCAGCAAGCGGTTGCAGCAGCTGAGGATCCCAGAGACCCTGGAGTTACTGGAGCCAAAGAGGACTGGTGGGAAGTGACCCGGGGAAGGTAAGGTCAGCGTGTTGCGGTTTGGATCCCCGCTGACCCCGGGCAGGAGTAAGCCGCCTGGACAGGGCCCTGGTCAGAGCCTGGTGAAGGTGGGAGGGCCCGGGCTCCCCCACTGGGGGTTGTTAACCCCCCCCCTTTTTTCGGCGACTCAACGTATTCTCAGAGACTCTGGCCACGGGGCCACATGGCTGCAGAGGCAGCGTGCATAGTGACTTTGGCTGGTAAGCCACACGCTCCCATTAGGGGAGGGATGAGCGAGAGACTCTGGCCATTGGGCCACACGGCTGCAGAGACAGCGCATGTAGTGACTCTGGCTGGCAAGCCACACGCTCCCATTAGGGGAGGGGCGAGCGAGAGACTCTGGCCAGTGGGCCGCACTGTCATAGAGGCCTAAGACAGGGAGATTTTGGCTTCTAGACCGCGCTCACCCATAGGAGGGGTAGAAAGGGCGGGATTGACTCTCGCCCCAGATCCAAGAGAGGCCGAGGGGGAGCGAGCCCCGCCACACACAGTCATAGGTACTGTGACAAAATTCCGAGTCTGTATTTGTGGGTCCTGTGCTTCCTGGCAGATTTAGGGGCCTCAGAAACTCATCCAGGTCCCAGAGTGACCTCCCTTTCTCAGTAACTAATTAGGGGAGTCAGAAAGTGGGGAGCCCGGGCCTGCCCTCTACTCCGGACTCCAGCCTAGGGACCCTAATAGTATCAGCTAACATGGCTGACCTCTTAGGCACAAAACACAATACAATTCCCTGGGCTACTTCCCCACAGCAGTCTCTGCTTCTTCAAACTCCACTTCACCCTTACCTCAGGGCCTCCTTCCTTCTGTATGATATGTTGTCCAACACTCAGTATCTCCAACAGCATAACTTTCTCTCTCAGCTCCTGACACCCACACTCCACCTGAGTAACTGGGAGGCTTTTATCTGGTTTCAGCCAGTCCCTGATTGGCTTCAGGTGTCCCAATCGGGCTAGCTGTTTCTGCTCCTTTCTAGAAGCTTCCTGATTGGCCTGGAGTAGCCTTTGTTTGGCTATCCAGGGAACAGGGACCTACATATCCTGAGGCTGATATACCTGCCTTCCAGCACTCTCCTATACCCTTCTGGTCTGACTCCGTCACAGTACCTAGTTAAAGCTGCCATCACATTTCCATTACATACACTATTTCAGGAATCGGCAATCTTTGGCATGTCGCCCATCAGGGAAATCTGCCGGCGGGCCGGGACAGTTTGTTTACCTGCAGCATCTACAGGTTTGGCCAATCACAGCTCCCACTGACCGCAGTTCACCATTCCAGGCCAATGGAGGCTACAAGAAGTGGCGTGGGCTGAGGGATGGTTATGAAGCTCCTTATTAGCAACTTCTATTATTAGCTCTTTTTTTCAACTCCTTTATAAACTAAACAAACCTGGAAAATTTTCTTGGTCAGTGCTGGAAAATGTATTACTACATTTATGGACTTAGGAACCAATATGATTTCCTTCACTACAACAATATTTTGTTGTAGTTCTTTTAGTTGCGTGTTTATATGTGCAGAAGGTGTTTTTTTCCTGGTTATTCTATTCCCCTACTTTCCTTCCCAAGATTTATTAAAAAAATAAATGAAAATCTTAAGTCATACACTTGCTACTCACAAATCCCATCCCATACAAATAAAATTGGTAAGGTGGCTGATTACCTATTTATATTTATATGAAATTGGGTTTTGAGCAGTGAAGGAAATACACTGTTTTGTGCACGGTATGTTGCAATGCATTATACTAACTGAATAAAATAAATTAAAAACAAAACAGGCAACATAAAAATAGTGGCAAAAATGGCATGACACTAAGAGAGTTTTCTTTGTTTCTGCTTATGTGCAATAATAAGGCCATACCTGCACACAGAGCACATACTCAGTTGCTACCATGCGCTTGAAGATAACTGCAGATCTCAAAACTCCATGTGGGTCCAACATAAATTCCTCCTCTTCATTGCCAGTCAGAATGGTGAAGGTAAACGGGGGGCCATTGTGAAACGAATCGTTGTCTGTCACTACCAGCTGCAAAATGCTTGTGCCCACTGGTTTATTCTCCTTTATGCATATACACAGTACATAAAAAGAAATTACAAAGATGTATCTTACAATATTGTTAAAATAACATTCAGAATACACAAGAAAATGTTTTTTTCCACAGCAGTTCCTCATAGTTTTTACATTCTACCCCACTGTGCTCCAGTTACACACATGCAACACGATTCACTTGGCGGGAAGCACAGAGGTGACTAAGAACAGAATTTGACACAGCATCTCTAGTGAGGTGTCCAGGTTTGAGGCCTTTTTTAACCACATGACCATTTGTACACTGAATAAAGTGAAGAAAACTTTAAACTTTTGTCTACTCATCATCTAGCTTAGCGTTGGGCAGCCATTGGTATTTTTGGCAGGTTCCCAGTACTATGGAAGGTAATCTTATCACAGTGCTGCTTCATGACATTTTTCATGACTGCATCCCAACGTGATCATGCAGCATTGTGATGCAATGCTCACAGTTTTCCCCCAGGACACACTGAAACAGATAACATGGAATTGCCAGGGATGTAGTTCCTCTCCCAACTCCTCCTCCAAAAAACCTACCCCAAAAAGAACTCTGACCCTGTAAAGGAAGACGTGCTGGAGACTCCACGAGGTACCTAGGGACTTTGTAGTTGCTCTTGATTTTATGGGGAAGGCACTAAAATACCACAGTGATTGGGGGCAGTATAAAACTCTTAAGACAGACAGACAGATCCATCTTCACAGTACCAGGTATGGAATACACTAGTCAAGAATGCAGAAACTCTTTTCATAGGAGTATGGGAAATGGAAATTCCAGAACTTCTTTCATTTTCTTCTCTCCTCCTCTCCAAAGGCCCATGCCCTTCCAATCAAGGAGGGCTTGAACCCTTGGTTTACAATTTGAGCTAATTCTTTGTTTAGCTGCGGGAAAGGCAGGAAAGATAAGAGAGCCCAAGATGGCAGCTGGAACAGCTACAATTGCAGAAGAAGAATAAAAAAAATTTCTTAGATAAGGGGAAAGTTTCTGGAGTGCTGGGGATAAATGGTAAAATCTGTGGCAGATTCTGAGGAATCTCAGTAAATCAGAGTCCTGTCAAAGAGTTAAGAAAAACTTGCTTATCCTTTGCTTGAAAGGAGACAATTTGATATACCTTGGACTGACTAAAAGTAACTTAATGGTAACCAAATGCTTTCATGTTTAAAGGTCAGATCAGTTTTTGATCTGTAGGATAAACTTACTTGAATTACAGCAGTATAGTTGGCCGGTGTAAATACAGGGCTATTATCGTTCACATCAGAAATGTCTATGTTGACCGTTACAGAGGATGACAAAGGAGGGATGCCGCTGTCTCTTGCCTGAATAACCAGTGAATATCCAGATACCTGCAAAAAGGTGAAAACATTAAATCAAGGCGAAAGGGGTCCTAAATTTCAGCAATCATTCCTCTTTTGTGCCACATAGCACACTCCGTGAAAAACTGTCTTGCCTCATTATTTTTCTTGCCCTTTGTATTACATTTCTCTATTTAGTGCTTCACTGTGTCCCAAACTCTGTTTTATAAGGCTATCAATAATCTGAATGGCTTCACCTTATTAAAATAACTGCACCAGACGATGCATACTGTAGATAATGGTACACTTCGAAAACAAACTGCATGGTGCCTTGCATATAATATACAAAATCAGCCATTACAACTTTAACTTACAAGCATGCACAGAGAATACTTTGAGTTTCCTAGGTATCAATTGCAACATATTTTGGTCAGATTCCAATCAAAATGGGATTTTAGGAATGGGTTCCAAGACACTTTCATACATGATTTCTGAGAGCATGTCTCATTATCTATCTAACATGAAACATTTCTAACATGGCATTTGCAAAGTATCAAGGTAAAGTTCATAGAGACGTGGCCTAAATGATCTGAAAAAACCCAAAAACTTTCACTGGCTCACTTTCACTGTACCCCCTGGCTTGGAGAGGTAATTTGCAGCTGGAATCATCTACCTGCCACTAAAAGGACAGATTTTTCTGGGTACTTATTACAAACAGTCACACAATACATGTCATTAGGTGAGCAACTGTCTTTATGCTTTTGGGACATGTTTTTTTACCTCAGACTATTGCACAAACCACAGGGTGTCTGCAGCATTAGGTTTAAAACATTACAACAGCACCTGGGGGGTGGCTTTTCTTGTTTCCTTCTCTCCTATGACAGAGTTTGGCTGGTTCAGAGTTGATTGTTGTCTTGGGATTTCCAACAACATTTTTTCTGGTTTTGTCTTTCTGTGCCCTCTATCACTCACTTTGGATTTAAGAACTTAACCTGTCTGTATGTTTACCCCTTTGAAATGAGTACTGTTTCTTCTCCTTCCAAAAGTTTAGCCTACACATTTATTTTTACAAGAATGAGTAAGCCCTACATTGCTGCCCTAGAGCATATCCTATATTCGATGTCTTTCAGAGTTGGGCTTGCTGTGTTGTCTCTGAAGAACATCAGAGACAATGGGCCAAATTCACTACTGATGTAAGCAGGTGCAACTCTGCTCACATCATGTAATTGCCCCCGTTTATACCAGTGGTGAATGTAGCCCTACATCCATGTTTATATAAAGCACCTGTGTGTGTGTGTGTATACTTTGCGGCTATTCTAAACACAAACACTAAATTAATGCAAATTAAAAAATAAAGGCTATACAATTCAAAATATACAGCACCTATCTGGCTTAAAGACCACAGCACAGCAAAGAACAAACACCTGTACTGACTTCATGACTTCTGTGTACTTAGCACCCCTAGTGCCACCTGCATTGTTTGGGCACATCAGACAGGGCTTTCCCTATGTGTTGTAAGATTACTGAAGTTTCTCCTATGTTCATACTAGCACTAGGCAAACCATCTTTGTTTGTCAACTGCTGTTACTTGAGAGATGCGTGAAATGGTGATAAGTTGTCTTGGGTGAATGTTGTATTGGTGTAAACAAAGCAATGCATCCGACGAAGTGGGTATTAGCCCACAAAAGCTTATGCTCTAATACTTTAGTTAGTCTTTAAGGTGCCACAGGACTCTTTGTCACCAAAGCAATGGGGTTTCTCAAGTACAGCACCCTTGTGTCAAGTACAGAACCTTGGCCACTTCACAACATAACCTTGCTAATGATATTTTACACGCATTGCCTATTCCAAGTTGAGATCTTGGCTCTGTGCCTGGTGTTATTGCCTAGAATGTGTTACAATCACCGCTGTGTATGTGTTTGCGTACGACAGAAACAGGGTAGCAGTTCATTAACGCTAAAGCTTTCTGCATTGTCACAGGTTTGTTTTCTTTAATCTGATCTTATCCAGTGGAGAGGGGAGCATTTCAAGCTCAGTTCGCTTGTAGATAGGACTGGAGTGAATTGGGCAATATTAGAAATAGATAGAATATTTTGTAGTGCCAATTGCAGACTACATAAATGACCAGCCTGCAATCATGCAGAAAGCCAGCAGCACAGTTGAAATCAATATACATATGCAATTTCTAGTAAGTTTAGAAGAAAGTCCAGCACATGTTATCTTACCCTTTCTCTGTCCAACTTCTTTTTAACCTTTATAAATCCCAAAACAGGATCAACTGAAAATTCATTGTCTCGATCACCGTTCACTATGGAAAAATGAATCTGGCCATTGGTAGGACTATCCTGGTCTTCTGCTATCAACTTTTTGAGAGAATAAAATTAGCTATACAGATTAAGAAATATTTCTATGGTACAATAAGAATTCAAAACCCCAAAAGGAATAACTTTACTGAACAGTGCATGTTTGTCTAAAAGGTCTCTCATCTTGAATTTGGAATGGGAAGATTATTTGCAAGGGGCAAGCCCGTGTGTGTGTAATACAAATCATATGAAACAAGTACCAATGAACCCTTCATATCGCTGCATACAATCATACATTTTGTTTAGGCCACATGGAATCATAGGGTTTGGAAGGGACTGCAAAGATCATTTCATCTAACTCCCTGCCAGCGTAGAAAACCATAGAATCATAGAACTGGAAGGAACATGAGAGGTCATCTAGTCAAGTCCCTTGCTCTCAAGGCAGGACTAAGTATTAGCCCTTATTGAATTTCATCCTATTTATTTCAGATCATTTCTCCAGTTCATCCAGATCATTTTGAATTTTAATCCTGTCCTCCAAAGCGCTTGCAACGCCCCGCAGCTTAGTGTTATCTGCAAACTTTATAAGTGTACTCTGTATGCCATTATCCAAATCACTGATGAAGATATCGAACAGAACTGGATCCAGAACCGATCCCTGTGGGACCCCACTCATTATGCCCTTCCAGCATGATTGTGAACCACTGATATCTACATGCAGGATTTGTTATGTCTCAAGACAGATGGCTATCCATATTTTAGAGAGAAGTTATTTTAGAAAATGTGTTGATGCTCTAGAGTGGGATTTTCAAAGGCATTAGGTGACTTTTAATGGCAGCTGGATGCCTAACTCCCTTAGAACTCTTTGAAAATCTCAGCCTTAAAATCTTTTAATGCGACTAGTTTACACAGCCCTTCCCTACTAAAGCCAGATGTCTCCAATACAGTAGAAGTTGTTGTAATTTTGACATATGCCATGTTGCACGCCAGCAGGGATAGATTCAAACACTTTTTATTTCACTGTAAAGCCATAAATTCTGCCTCTCCAATGAGAAACATTATGTGTTTCTAGCTCTGATGAGTTACGAGACATCAGACATCACTTATCATGGGTCCAGGGCAAAATTATGCCTAGGGTGGAGTGCAATATTGAGAGGAAAAACAAAAACATTTTATTTCGTGTGTTCTTTTTTAGGGGTGAGGCGGGGGAGAGGGCGGTAAAATGGCAGCTGTTCTGAAAGTTGATTGGCAGTTTTGAACATTAAAAGTATTTGTAGAAGAGACAGAATACTGGACAGATGGCAAGTGAGGTGGTCAAAGGTGCAGCGGCTATTATACTTTATCATCTACCCAGCCACATAATAATTGTTTGTTATGTGCTTATGCAAACACAGTTATTGACTTTCTGTCTGAAATCATATATATTATACTCACCATAATCACAGAGTCACCAACTGAAGCATCCTCACTGATGACTGCACTGTAGGCCTCTTGATTAAATTTTGGTGCATTGTCATTAACATCCGTTACATTTATGTTCACTGTAGTAACAGCACTTAGGGCTGGCATACCTCCATCTTTTGCTTCCACTCTCAGGTAAAAATCCTTACACATTTCATAGTCCAGAGCTTCAATTACAGAAATGGATCCTTTCAAAGAAGAAAGGGAATGTTAACAGATCTATAGGAGCAAACTCTGCGAACAGTAATATTATCAACGTTAGTGATAGCCAAAAAATTATATAATAGAATACATTATTTAGCATCATAGCAAAATATCACATGATGCTACTGAAATGATAATGCCAGCAAAATCCAAGCAAAATGAACAATTAGACATCCACATTTCTTCTTGTATAAAATAAAGAAAGATATAATAGCTTGATCTTATATATCACTTCTCAGGACAGGACCTTCAAATGGTTCAGACAGATTAATGGAACCACTAAAGGTAGTTTTTATTACACTAGTACCATAGATGGGTAAATGGAGAAAGCACAGTTTAAGACTTGCAAGGGCTCACAGAGAGTCAGTGCCAGAACTGGAAATAAAATCCAGAAATCTTGATTCACAGCCCAATGTTCTGAACCCAATAAACATTCTAGCCAAAATTTTCAAACCTACATGGCTAAAGACCCCTAAATCTATCTTTAGGAGCCTACATACAAGAGATCTGATTTTTCTATAGTGTTAGGTACCCACAACTTCACCTGAAGTGGGAGCTGTTGGGTGATCAACAGCTTTGAAAATCAGGTTATTTCTGTTTAGGTGCCTAAATATAGACTTAGGAGCCTAACTTCAGGCAACCAATGTTGACCGCTATCTCACAACACTGCAGGAGCAGAATTTCTCTTTGTCCAATGATCTGAAAACATTTTCCTCTTATTAACTTCATGTACCAATGCTACCCTTAGGAGATAATCACTTTAAATACAAGTCATTAGCCAGAGGTTTTTTTGCACTGAGTAAAATGCATCGAGGGAGGTATCACTGGGCACTAAGGGGAAGGGCTGAGTAGCAACCCCAGCCAGATGAGCATTACTGCCCCTTCGGCATGACTTGCTGAGAGCAGGAGTGCTGAAGAAGACCTGTGGAGAAGCCTGCACTTGCTAGCAGGAAGTTCCCATTGATAAATGTCATGGCTGAGGGGGATTATTTTTCAAGACCTGATCAGGCATGTTACATCAGCACATGGCTGTCTGGAATCTCGGCCCCTGCATCTAAACTGGTAATAATGAAGCTGTCACACATTAATGAATAATAAATGCTGTTTTCTTCTTGTGTGATTAAACTTCACCTCTGTCTTTTATTGATTTATCTCCTTGGCTTCGTTGTCAAATGAAAATTTAACAATATTTAAGTCTCTCTTTCCATGGTGCTTATGTATAAATTCACCTATTCCTGGCTGACATAAACCGATGTTAAAACACACTTCCATTAGTTATTTTAAGAAGCCCACTAACTGTAAGTGAAGAGTTTCCAGGGAGAGAAGGGGAATTGTTTACACAGAATAGTGTAAATGAGATAACGTGTCATTCTGGGTATTTCTAGGCTACAGGCTACACTTACTGCTGCGCCTAAACAACTGTTACTTTCAGCTTTCATGCTACAATCAATCAGATAAGAACCTCAGGTGGCAAGTCCATATGGCTCTTCCTGAATATTGTGGGATGAGGGAATCCTGAGTGGAAGAGGTACAGAAAGATGACAGCTCACGGCTGTTACTTAATGGGGATAATGAATAGATTCCAACTAGGAAACTGAAACAACAGTAGCTTTTTGGAATACCCAGTGTTTCTGGGTATTACTAAGAAAAAGCCAAGCAAGCTGGTTTTTTAAAAAACTCTTTACATATTACAGAAGCATAAAGGGTTTAATCCTACTTTCACAATGCTGTAAATCAGGAGCAACCTCCCTGAAGTCAGTGCAGTTCTACAGGGTTATAAATGTAAGGCCAGAGACAAGCCCTTAGTGCTCTGTCCATTGATCAATCTTCTCCCAATCTCCTGAGCATCATCAGAGAGTCACATTCGGGTAGCATAGCAGGTTAGTCCTTAAGGGCAGGATCACAGATCCTTTGCTCAAATTGGTGAGCACTTGAGTTGCTCCCCTGTGCGTAAGTGTTCATGAGTGTGAGTAAGGGCTGCATAGTTGGGCTCCAAGGACTAGTTTCTGCTAGCCATATTCAGAGCCTATAACATCCTAGGCCACTGATTAATGGAGTAAGGTACTATCCGCTTGAATACCTGTGACTGAATCTGGTCCTAAATCACACCACTCTTTTTCAGGTGGAACTTGTCTAAAACTAATTCCACAACGAAAAGATCTATAGAGCTGTCTTTGGAACTCATTGAGTTCTACAGGTTTCCCCAAAGCACTATTAATTTGAGAGACTCTTTTCGTGGGTGTTGTATTACAAACCTGTCTTTGAGTTGATCCTGAATTTCCCTTTCTCGTTTCCAGACCTGATGAGGTAGGTAATCTCTGCATTGGTACCAATGTCCTTGCTTGTTGCGAAGACAGCCAGTATTTTGGTGCCAAGTGAGGTATCTTCAGGCACTGTAACAACGTAGTCTCTTCTCTCAAACACAGGAGGATTGTCATTAATATCCAGCACTGTAATGGTAACTGTGGCAAATGAAGACAGGGACAACACAGTGCTCTGGTCTGATGCTTTTACGTTGATGTTATAGGAAGGCTGCAGCTCTCTATCAAGTGGATGCTCCAAAATAATGATCCCTGATGACCTATCCACAGAGAAGTAACCATCTGCAGAGTCCGCTAGGGAATAGACCACCTTTCTGTTCACACCTGAAGGAAAAGCAAAAATGAATTTTAAAAAAATGATTTGAAAGCAAAACAGTTGAAATCTTGGTGCTCATTTCCCTAGCACACCATGGGATATGGTGGGAATGGAGTCAAGTTGCGTTTTTTATACCAAAAATCGCTGGTGAGCCATCTGTGCAATCCTTTACACCTGAGCATAGGGCGTTAATTCAAAAAGCATTGGTAACTCTTCAGCAAAACCACCAGGCAATGCAGTCCAGAAGCAAGGCCCAGAATTGAGAACCAGTGACTATCAACCTCTTACCCATTCTCTGGTGCTGACTCTGTGACCTTGAACAAATAAATAACATTTCCATTTCATTGTCTCCATTTGTATAACGGTAATATTAATACTCACTGACTTCATCAGGGTTTGAGAGATTAACTTGTAAATATTTGTAGCAAAACTTGAAGTGTAAAGTGATAAGGAATTTTTTTTTTCATACTGCTGTGATAAATACTTAGGGTCAACTCCTTATTAACGTTACTCTAACAGAAGTTTAGCCTGAGTAAGGATGGGCACTTATGTTGGGCATAGAAGAATTCCCATGAATGACAACAGCAGCAGTTGTGCATCTATTTCCTCTTCTAATCCATGTTGTTATTATAATATTCCAGTAGCCACTACTTAAATCAGACCAGGGCCTCTGCTTTTGTGCTATATGTTGTATAGATCTTGAGAGATGCAGTTTCTGCCCTGAAGAGTTCATAATCTAAATAGATAAGAGACAGAATATGCTGAAAATGCATTGCCTGAGAGGATGTCTTAGAGAAATAGCAATGTACATATGGAAAAACAAATACAGCAGAACCCCTTTGTCTTATCTAATTGGGAACGGGGCCAATCAGATAATCAAAAATTTGGATAATCTAGAGAAGGGGGACATGTGAGGCTGCAGTGCCATCTAGTGGTCACAGGAGAGATCATCTGCTCCTGGACTGTTGCGTGGCGGTTGTTCAGTTAATACAAAGAGCCAGATAACGGCGGTTCAGACAAATGGGGTTCTAGTGTATATACATCAGGTGTCAAACTACATTCTTTCACTACCAACTTTGCCTTCATTCCATTGCACACACAAGTATGAAAGTTAAAAATGTGTGTTGAGGAACAAAACATTGTCTCTATAGCTTGAAATTTGTCAGATGGGATAGTTGCACCACCCAGTCCAGCAACAATCTAGAAGTTTAGAAAGGAAAATCTTTTTTCGGGTTGAGAACAGTAATGGAATTGGGCAATAAGCTCTTTTATTTTTCAAATCCGAATTATAGTTCCAGAAAGCCTAGGCTTACTTATCTTATAATAACTGGAGTTCTTTGAGATGTGGCGTCCTTATGGGTATTCACTGTGTGTGCACATGTGCTCTTTGCCCCAGGACCACAACTTTTTCAATAGCCTGGTCTGTATCCTGCATTTCCTTGTGCTCTTAGCTGGGGGCATAAAGGTGGCAAAAACTGACTGCCTCTCCAGCTCCAACTCTACCACAGATCAGAAGATGACACAAGCAAAGGGAAAGTAGGGCAGGCCATGATTATCAATAGGACCTATGCATCTGGAAGAAATCTAGTTGTTATAAGTTAAGTACCTTCATTTCTTCTTCAAGCATGGGTCTCTATGCGTATTCACTGGGGATGGCTCCCAAACAGTGTTCGTTGCGGAGGAAGATAAGCTGTGCCACAGAGTGGAGGATCGCCAAACCAAATGATGCATCTACAGCAGAAGCCTGGACCAATCCATAATGCCTGGTAAAAGTTTGTATGAATCCCCAAAAGCAGCTGCTCTGCATATCTCCGAGAGGGGGATTCCCCTATTGACGCTACTTGGATGCTTGCAGAATGGTCCCTGAGGGGCTTTCATAACCTCATGGGAAAGTATGGTGGAGAAGAAAATCTACCTAGAGAGCCTTTAGGAGGAAACAGCCTTCTCCTTCATTCTGTCCATAATAGCAACAAAGAATTTAGGAGTGCTGTTCTGTGCAGGTAGAAGGATATAGCTCTGCACGCATCCTGGGAATGGAGTATTGTCTCCTTCATGCTTTGGTGAGGCTTAGGGCAAAACACTGGAAGGTGAACAGTCTAGTTAAGATGGAACTCCGAAGGAACTTTGGAGGTGAACATAGGATGTAGCCGCAACAAAACCTCCTCCTCATGGAAAACTGTACAAGGAGAATCTACCTTAAGGGCTCCGAGATTCCCAAACCTTCTAGCAGAGTTAATCATTGTTAAGAAGGCCACTTATATTTGTGCAGGAAGGGATGGGAGGCTAAAAATTCAAATGGTGGTCTCTTGTGAGCAGAAAAGACAAGGTCAGATCAAGCAGGATGTCTTGAGTGACAGAAGATACTCCAGTATGGGGCGTGGGGGTCCTGATACTGCAGCAGGTAACCAGTGGTGCTGGCACCAACAGGAGAATTGTTTCTATTTAGCAGAGTAACATATCTGCATAAAAGGTCTCCAGCTGTAACTGAGGAACTTGTAGAGTGCAGGCTCTCTCTATGTTGGTTGTCCATCCAAAACTCATGTTGCCAGATGTAGGGATGTCGGGCTGGGGTAGTTCATCGTGGCCATGTTCTGGGACAGAAGACCCAGGTATGGCTGTCGGTAGATGGATGGTGTGAGGCTAGCTACAGTGTGGTAGTGAACGAGATTTGCCTCAGCCACTAAGGTGTTATCAGGATCACTGTTGTTCCATCAAGTTTGATCTTGAATATGCAAGGAAGCAGAGGGGCGGGAGGGAACACATACATCCGTGGGTCTGATCACTTCCCCAGGAAGGTGTCCCCTCCCTTCTGAGGCCTGGGGTGGCCCAGGAGCAGTATCTGGTACTTTTTGTTGTGCTGAGTTACAAAAGGAACCCAAGATGGGACACCACCCCAGATTGTTGGAAGATGGGCAGAGTTTCCACTGGTGGTCTTTGTGTAAAAGCCTGCCGAAGCAATCTGCAAGGAAATTCATTCACCCTGGGATGTGTAGGGTAATTCTGTGCCTGATGCACCAGTTACAGAGAGGGACTGTCTCTTTGCAGATTGTGAAGGATCTTGCTCCTCCCTGCTGGTTATATAGTACAAGGCAGTCATGTTGTCTGCTCTGACCTGGACGTGTGTGAACCAAACAACAGGTATAAATGACTTGCTCATCTTGTGAACTGCCCAAAGCTCTTAATAAGTTGATATGTAGTCTGGATTCCTGTGGGGACCAGGAGTCATGGATTGTCTGGTTGTCAAAATTCAATAGGGAGCACCCGTTGTGAGCGTCTTTGTAGGGAGTGTGGGAAAACAGGGGACCCCCACGCACACTGTCTCTGCTCTGCCATCAGGTGAGCAATGTCAACATGTCCTGAGAAAGAGAGACCTTCTTGTCCAAGTGATCCCAGTTTGGGGCACAGACTGTGACCAGATTTGAAGGGATCATAGGTGCAGACATACAAATGGGGAGATACAGGTGCACTCCACCATGTGACCTAACAAGACCAAGCAGGACTGGACTGAAGTCTGAGGGCTGAGATGAAGCTCAGTGATGAGATCCCTAGTGGTGAGGAGCTGTCTTGAGGCAGAGTAGAGCCTTGATGTGACTGAGTTTAGACTCATCCCAGTGAAATATATGGTTTGTGTGAGCATCCATGTGTCTAAATTGACTTAGAGTCTGAGGGAATGAAAGAGTTGGAGTGAGGTGGTGGCTGTGGCTTGTACCTCCTGACATGATTGGCCTGTGAGCAGCCAATTGTCCAGGCAGGGAAATATTGGTCTTCCCTGTCTGTGAAAGTATGTGGCCATGACCGCAAGTACTTCTGTGAATACCCTTGGGGCTGTGAGGAGGCCAAACAGGAGCATCTTGTATAGAAAGTGCTCTTGGCCCACTGTGAAGCCCAGGAACCTTGTGAGAGCAGAATGAATGTCCACATGAAAATATGCATCTTTTACACTGAGGGCCATAAAACAATCACCTGATTTGAGGAAAGATGTTATGGAGGTCAGAGTCATCATTCTGAACTTTGAGACAAATGTCAGATGAAGATACTCAACAGTCTGAGGTCCAGAATGGATCTCCAGCTCCCCTTTTTTGGGGGGGAGTAGAGGGGTAGAAGAAGTACGTTGAGTAAAAGCCCTGACCTCCATGAGGAGATGGTTTGGGCTCTATTGTCCCCAGTTGGAGAAGGGAGTCTGCTTCTTGTTAAGAATCCTCTGGTGAGAGGGGCCCCTGAAAAAGGGATAGGGGGAGGAAGCAATTTTCAGCATGTAGCCTTTTGACAGAACCATCCAGTATACATGTGTCTGTCGTGAGAATAGACCACACTGGGAGCAAATGAAGCAGGTGGCCACTAAGAGAGATGTAGCAGGGGGTGTGGAGTCTAGTTGTTGACCATCGGGTGTTGCATCAAAATGACTTTGGCTGCGACTGCAGAGTGGAAGGTGATGGCGCAGGCTGTCAATCCTGCTGGGTCCTCTGTCATTTCTTGAGAGGTTCATATGTCTCCTGTTGAAAGGAGGATGGAGGTAGTGGCCAAGGTTGAGATGGAAGAGGCTAGGAATATTTTCTGTGGGATGCCGGAGCATATATCGCCAGAGAGTGGAAGATGACTTGAGAATTTTTGAGGGTAAGTAGTGACTTTTTGGTTTTGTTGTTAGAGGTATCTACCTTTAAGTGGAAGTCCTCCACAGTAAATGGACCTCTTTAGGGAACTCCAAGATCTGTAGCCATGAAGCCCTTCTTATGACTACCAAGGTAGCCAAGGAGTGTGACACTGTTTGCTGGAGAGAAGATTTTGAGACTAACTTTCCTTCATCCAGAATGGCCTCACGAAACGATGTAATTCTGACAACTTGTTGTAATTTGAGATGTTATATCTGGACATCAAAGCTTGGTCATTCGTCAGCAGGTCCAGATGGGTGAAAGGGGAACAGGAGGGCCAAATCTGAATGGGGATTCATGAGAAGTTCATAAGGTGTCTCTGGAGACTAAATTCACAAGACTGCATGGTATGAAATGGGAAAGTGTGGCAGATACTGAACTTGGAGGGGATGTGAGCTTCCCAGAGGCAATACAGGCAGGCCTTATGCAGGTCACTCATCAGGAAAACCCAGGAGCAGGCACAGCAAGTCTTCAAGCCTGGAATTTGGGGCATAAAGGTGCCTGAAATGGTGGTGGAATTGGTGGGGGGAACGCCCCGATTTCCAGCTCATTAACCATCACTAAAAGCCACACTAATTAACTATCCAATCTAAAAGTCCTATCTACAATATTTACAAATTTGATGAAGCACATCACCCAAGAGCAGAAATGGCGGTTCCATCCAGACCATGAGTGGCAGAAAAGGAATTGGAAAGTCAGTCTGTCCGCACCATCCCTTGCTCTCGGTTGGATTTACAATGGGTGATAGGATACAGGCATGGACCAGTGGACACTGCTATTGAAGAATTTCTGGGTCCGGGCACACATGTGCACTCATAATGATATCCTTAGGGAACAGCATTCAAAGATTGCATAGATGTGTATGCTAAAGTTGTCTGCAGTAATGAGGCCTGAAGGGAAGGTATCATACTGTTGCTTGCTCTTCCTACACTTCCATGGGATAGCTATTTCAAATCTTCATAAAAGTGAACGCTGAAACAATCCCCTACGAGTTTCCTGGTTGCTTGTTTATTTTATACCCAGATCCCGGGAACTGCAATCAGAGATTATTATTAAAACACAAAGATCCACTAAGCCGTAGATTCCCCAGTCTTAGTATCTATCAGTTGAATATTTGTTGCCCTTATTGTCTGAAAACTTTACAAACCTGACATCAACTGAACACACAAGAGCTAACTTTCTAGGCCTATTTTGTTAATTTGTGACAGCATTATTCTGCTTTACAGAAGTAGAAAAGCATTGTAAAAATGACTGATCGAAAGCCACATAAATCACATTTGTTTTCTGCTTGACATAGTAGGATTATAGTATTCACACCAGGGGGAGCTCAGAGACTCTCTTTTCTCCAACCCTGCATACATAAAAGCAAAAAAAACAAAAAAACAGACACTATTTAAACTACAGTAGGATTAGCTGGCTTTCCAGAGAATAATACAGTCCTTGATACACCCATGGTGTGTTTTAAACATTCAAATGTAATTAAAAATAGACATATAACTGCCAGTATTCTAATTCATTGTTATTTGTGTTACAATAGCACCAAGACACACCGCCTGAGATCAGAGCCCCATTATGCAAGACACAGCACGAAAAGAGCCCTTGCCCTATCTAAATAGATAAATGGTGGAAGAAAGGAAGGATTATCTGCATTTTACAAAGGTGGTATGAGGTCAGCACAGAAAGACAGAGAGCGCCACTTGCTCAAGGTCACACAGGACACATGTGCTGAACCTGGAACCAAACCCAGATAAGTCCCAGTCCAGTGCCTTATGCACATCATACATGGATTAGACCAGGGTGGGCAAAGATTTTGGCCCGAGGGCCACATCGGGGTTGAAAACTTGTAAAGAGGGCAGGGTCAGGGAAGGCTGTTCCTCCCCAAACAGCCTGGCCCCCACCCACTGTCCACCTCCTCCTACTTCCCGCCCCTTGACTACCTCACTCAGAATCCTGGACCCATCCAACCCCCGCTTCTCCTTGTCCCCTGACTGCCCATTCCAAGGACCCCCCACCCCTAACCACCCCCCAGGACTCCACCCCCTTCCGAACTCCTCCACTCGCCGTCCCTTAACTGCCTCGACCCCTATCCAACTCCCCCATTCCCCGTCCCCTGACTATCCCCCAGAACCTCTCCCCCATCCAACAGCCCCCTGTCCCCTGACTACCCCCGGCACTCCTGCCCCTTATCCAACCTGCCGGCCCTAGCCCCCTTCCTGGTCAGAGCAAGAAATGCTGCACCGCTCTCCCAGAGGAGCATGCAGCCCCACTTCCCAGAGCACTGCCCGCACGGTGCACACTGAGACTCCAGGAGAGGAGGGAATGTGGGGAGCAGCCTCCCTCACTGGGAGCTCAGGCGGGCCGGTCAGGACGGTCTTGCGGGCTGGATGTGGCCGGCGTGCCATAGTTTGCCCACCCCGGCTTAGACTGTAAGCTCCCTGGGGCAGGGTCTGTCTTTTGTTCTGTGTATGTACAGCACCTAGCACAATAGGATCCTGGTCTTAGGCACTATGGTAATACAAATAAATAAGTACTGTGGCAAAGCTCTGGCCTTGTCCCTGTGGGTCCTGCGCTTCCAGGCGGTTTGTGCTAGCCTCAGAGGCTCACTGCGACCCTCCACGTAGCCCTTCTCTCTCTAGGCCAGGGTTACAGTCTACTGAGCCCTTTTCATCACCAGCTGGCAAAGCTGTTGATGAGAGAACTCCCACAGTCTGTGTTGTCCCTTTGGGCTTATTTCAGGACAGTATAACCTCCTGTCCTGCTAGGGGCCTGCTTTCCCTTTCCAGGAGGTGTTTCAGTAGTAGCAGTAGCCCGCCCTCTGCTCTGGGTTCCAGTCCAGGGACCCTAATGGTAGTAGCTATTGGCAACCAACCTTTCACTGACAGAGCTGCTACTTTTCCCTGAGCTACTTCCCCACAGTTCTCCCACTTCTCCCTTACCTCTGGGTATCACAAAGCTTCCTCTCCTCCAGCTCCTTTCTCCTTTGCTCCCCCACCTGAGTAACTGGGAGGTTTTTAACTGGTTTCAGCCAGCTCCTGATTGGCTTCATGTGTTCCAATCAGGCTAGCTATTTCTGCTGCTTTCTAGAAGCTTCTTGATTGGCCTGGAGTAGCCTTTGTTTGGCTATCCAGGGAACAGGGACCTGCACATCCTGAGGCTGATATATCTGCCTTCCAGCACTCTCTTATACCCTTCTGGTCTGACTCCGTCACAATACATAAACAACAACAAGAATTAGATGGATGCAAAACAAAATTCCCTGTATAGTAAGGTGCTAACACCCTGTAATCACTTGAGAACTAAGTTTTTAAGAGGACAGAAATAAGCAGAACGTTGAGAGCTCGGGGAAAATGAACTTGTACTTATGAAAAAAGGCTGGAAAGAGAAATGAGTTGTAGGGGTTTTCTAAATATGGCCAATCTTAGGCAGAACCCTGGGAGCAGTGGATTACAGAGACCCTGATGGTGTGGCTGATGTGGTTAGGTCCTATGATGGTGTCCCTTGAATAGATATGTGGACAGAGTTGGCACCGGGGTTTGTTGCACGGTTTGGTTCCTGGGTTAGTGTTTCTGCTGTGTGGTGTGTATTTGCTCCAGGTTGGGGGGCTGTCTGTAAGCAAGGACTGGCCTGTCTCCCAAGGTCTGTGAGAGTGAGGGATTGTCCTTCAGGATGGGTTGTAGATTGTTGATGATGCACTGGAGAAGATTTAGTTGGGGGCTGTAGGTGATGGCTAATGGCGTACTGTTACTTTCTTTGTTGGGACTTCCGATAATAGATGTCTTCTGGGTACCCCTCTGGCCCTGTCAATCTGTTTCTTCACTTCACCAGGTGATGATCATCAAAGCTCAGTTGAAACGGACATGTTAAACATGTCTTGGCAATGATTGACTGAAAAATAAGTTTTCTATGGTGAGCTGAAACTCGGAAAGAGCAGGAGGGGTGATCAATGAAATGCTTCAAAGACACTCCTAAGCAGAATCTCACCTCATGCCGCATAAATGATAATTTTGAAGACACAGCCACAGCCAGATCTAAATGGAGTGCAACTATCCATAAAGGTTGTAAACCTTATGAGGAAGACAGGTGCAATAACTGATAGAAAAAAGGGCCAAGTGCCATGCCAAGTGTTCAGTGAGAGTCTGCACATTCCTGTGATACCTGTTCATGATCTTGTACCTCACAGATTGGATATATAGCCACACGGAAATAGACTTGATGCTGTGATGTCATCCTCGGATATGACAGATAGCCACTCCTCTTTCTTGGGGCTAACTGTATTGGATGCTACTGTCAAATTGGAAAGAATCAGAAAGGACACATTCATCTGTAAGAGAAGACTGTCAACAAATTCCACCAGTACGGTTTCTGACCTATACCCAGATTTGAAATCGGACTGACCAGGCTGAAACTGAAGATTTCAGATATCTCCAGAACTGCTTCTCCACAATCTTCTCAACAATCCTTTCCCAAACCAGAAATTCAGTTCACGTTAACAATTGCGAACACTGACAATGCCAAGGTAGAACTTCTTGAACAGAGAGAGTTTAGTGTCTCTAAGAAAACTTGGCAGTCTGCCATCCCAAAGGGAGGTACTGACAGTCTCCTCCAGTAATGAGCCCAGAGTCTTTCAATTGCCCTTAGCCAGCCAGAGCACACATAGGTCCGAGTTGTCTCTTGAAGCATACCTAACACTTTTGGAACTTCACCAAGAGAATCTCTTTGATTTCTCTGTTCAAATAGTCCTTAGATAGAAGTACTGGTTTCCATTGTCTGATGAAGGATTGGTGCATGAAGCAACTTGTAGAATGAGTGTAAAAGTAGGGAGCCATAATTCTGAGGTTTATAATCTGTATGAAATATAAGCAGACACATCTCCTCTTGCTGCTTCATCCAAGAGTGTTTTTTAATCGTCTTGGCTACATGATTGGCCAAGTACAGATTGATAAAACTAGTTACAAGGAATCCAACTCAGGGTATGGCTACACTGCAATCGGGAGGTGTGACTGCACCACATGTAGGCATATCTGAGCTAGCTTTGATCGAACTGGCTCACTGAAAATAGCAGTGAAGCTGCAGCCACATGGGTTAGCCATGCAGGTACATACCCAGGGTCAAGAGAAGGCTTGTACTTGGATGGCTAGCCCATGCTACTGAGGTTTCAGTGATGTTTTTGGCAAGATGGCTTGATCAAAGCTAGCTTGGGTAGAGTTATATGTGTTGCAATCACACCTCCCAACTGCAGTGTAGACATATTCTCAGATGCATGTCATGGAAAGAAGGGGCATGGCTACTAAATCTCAGGGGAAGAGATGCGTAGGTGGAGATGGAGGGAGAACTAACTTTCTGAAAGGCGAATCCCTCAAAAAAAAATTGAGAAACAAGAAAAGAAACCAGGAGATCCAAATCCTTTTAAACCTTACAGGCAGGCACCCTGTGTTCTCACAGCACTGACTAATGGTGTCTGCATCACTGCTCTTCTGTGTAAGACAATCATGTTTTATCAGAAACCATGTATCTGAAGACGTGAGTTTCTTACCCATGAAAGCTTACGCCCAAATAAAGATGTTAGTCTTTAAGGTGCCACCAGACTCCTTGTTTTTATCAGAGACCTGTCTGTGTTGCATGAGAAGATGCTGCAGAACTGCCATATGTGGAAACCAGGATGAGATGAGGTAGTGACTCCTCCTGGAGACAGCCCGGCTGCCAAGTTGCAACATCAGGATTCCATTATGAGCCAGAGGAATCCAAAGGGGACACTGATGGATACTGTTCGTTGGTGGGTGTCTGCCTACATGTATAAGCAGAACAAAAGTGAGCCTGCAAGCAGTGCACCTGCTGCCTTTCTGCCTCATCCCTTCCATGGATCCAGATTTTGACGTTTGATTTTGTGAGGAAAATACATTGAAAGAGCAGCTGCTGCACAAAAAGAAAAGAAAACATGGAACATGAAGAAAGTTTCACAAAGCACAACAGAGGCTGACTCCATCTGGCTTCCTGTTCTGAGAGAGGAAATGAACTGGATGGGGGGCAAAGAGCGGGTGAGAGACCCATTGACACGGCTCATATGTCTAATGTCCATAGTACCTAAACCACTGGAACATATAAAGCTCTTCAAGTATTATTATTCCAATAAGAGGATTCCACAGTATTTTTTAAATAAAGGAATAAGCCAGAAAATTTCATACTTAGATTTTGTACTAGCATGCGATGGAGTATTGCCCTTTGCTATGTGAACACAAGCCAAGTCCCTAGCGTGGAGACTGTGTGTAATATGCAGCCTTTTTGTACATAAATGCCATCCTTCCAGTGGTTATTCTTTCATCCTATATAGCGCTGAACTGAATTTGCACATAGCTGAATGCTGCTCATGCTGTTTGTCACTAATCGTCATATTAAGGAAGTCACAAGAAATGTTCCTCTGTAAAACACAAGGGTTCCAAGTGTAACTCCTGTGACGGCACATGCTCCCACGCCCTGACTGAAAGGCTAACATACATTCATGCACTCTGGCAGCACCAATTAGGTGCAGGTGCAGAACACCTGGAGAGGCTGCCAGGGACTACTAGTAGGAAAGGAAGCCCAGGCTGGAGTAAGCCTCCCTACCCCGCTCTGCATCTTGTTTGGGGGCAGACAGACATTGAAAGCCTGATACAGGCAAGAGGCCCTGTGCAAGGCTTCTCCAAGCCAATGACCCTTGGCGGGACATGGGAAGCACTGCCAGGAACTAAAGGTAATTGGACTCAAAGAAGGATCATGGGGGTGAGCTGAACTCCTGCTAGAAAATGGGAGATTGCTCAGGTGCTGGGGAGCGTGGGGCTAGGGGATCAAAGACCAGAGACTGAACGAGACTATGACCAAACCCAGGATGAGGGGTGGCCAACTGCAACTATGGGGCAATGTGGGCGATGAAGCCCTATGCCTGATACAAGGCCTGAGACAGAAACAGGTTCTACACCAGCCCGATAAGAGGGGGCTTCTGCCAAGATGGCCCCCAAGCACCTGTGTAAGTTGATGGTGGAGTGGCAGCAACAGCAGGCCAGCCAGCACCAGCCATTCCAGCAGCAGATGTTGCAGCAGTGGAGGGTCCAGCAGCAGGCCCAAGCAATGCAGCAGCAGCAGCAGTTGGAGACTGTGTCCAAGAGCAACAACTCTGGACTTTCTGCAACAGTTAAGACCATCGGCCCCTGCCCAGAGAAGCCAGGCAGGGCCCAGTACAACAGAGGGAGCTTTGTCACCTGTGCCGGTGATGTTAACTCTATGGTCTTGGAAGGGGTGCGGGAGATGGGACATGACCCTATCCAGCTGATATAAAGGTGTTCAGGCAGTGCTAGCTAGGCACACCTGCAGAATGTGCTCCATCTGAAGAAGGGGAGCTTAAAAAGCGGTGCTCATGACAGGAGAAAGAGGGAAGTTTACCCTGGAGGAGAGGCAGCTAGGGACTCCCATTGTGCTCAGCAGCAAGGGGAGTGGCTAGCCTTCCCTTTCCATTCCCTCCAAGTGTGGGGGCAGATGGATATTACAAGCCTGATACAGGCCAGAGGCCCGGTAAGGCTGCTCCATGCCAACAATCTGTGGAGGAACCAGTGGAGCAGTGTCAGCATTTGAGGTAAGTAGACTCAAAAGGGACCCTGGGAACGAGTTGAACACCTGCCAGGAACAATGAGATTGCCCAGGCATAGGGGGGCTCCCATAGGGGATCCTGGGGAAAGAAACTGAAAGAGACTGGCTGAGCCCAGGCTGAGGGGACTACATCAACTGACATCAGTAGAGTTAGATCTAGGACTGACCTGGACCAAGTTCAGCGAGGAGGGAGGATTATCAAATAATGTCTTGAGCAAGCTTCTTTCTGGACATGACATCCATCTGCATTTCTGCAGCTGACAATGCCTGCTGATGACACCACATAACCATTTTCTTTTTAAATATTAAAGGTTTACAGCATGTTTCTTTTCCTGGTTTTAATCCACCTCCATCAACTAATTAACAAAAATATTTCCTCCAGGAAAGTTAATTTACTCTATTTTAATTGAATTTTAAAAGAATTCTTAGCTTGCTTTCTTGGTTTCTTTTTAAAGAAATGAGATGGCAAAAAAAGAAAACCAAAAAAGAGGGTTGAAATATTTTCTTTACCGCAGAAAACAATCACACTGTTAAAGCTTGGCAAAAAGTCACGACAACCATAAGAAAAAAATATTCTGTGAATATGAAAAAAAAAAGAAAGCTGTGCCATAAGATCAGTGAAATTAGTGGTTACTTTTCAAGTTACCAATTATCTGTAAGCAGACTATCTAATTACAGTGCTTCCTTCCACCCCCATTTTTCATGGTGTAATTATTAGCCTTAGGATGCTCCTATGGCAGTGGTTCTCAAACTGTGGGTTGGGACCCCAAAGTGGGTCGTGACCTGGCTTAAGACTTGCTGGGGCCCAGGGCTGAGGCCAAAGCCCAAGGGTTTTACCTCTGAGCAGCAGGCCCTCAGGTTACAGACCCCCTGCCTGGGGCTGAAGCCCCAGAGCAGTGAGGCTCAGGCTTCTGTCTCCCATCCTGGGCTCACGTAGTAATTTTAGTTGTCAGTGAAGTTTGGGAACTCCTCTCCTATGGCCTTTCCTGCTTACTCCAATTTTAATTAAAACCAGAGTCTACATATAGGGCTGCAGGGGGCACAACCAAAAAGTGTAAATCAAAGGAGGGGCTCAACTCAAAAAGTCTGAAAATCACTCGGTAGATGATGTGTGTGTATGTGTGCGCATGTGTGTGCAGGGGAGAGAGAGAGCGAGAGCGAGTGAGCGCATACTCTGCAATCTGAAAAGGCAGAGACTGGGGAAGACGGACCATACAAGTAAAATGGACAATGGGGGAGTGACTGACAGGTACCTGGTTAACTTAATTCTTTATAGGTATACACACATAAACAATAGAGAATTATCCACAGCCCTTGGCCTTTTTTGTTAGTAGTATTTCATTTTTATTGGAGTTTTAGCAGTTCCCTTGCTACTCACAAAGATTTAAAAGGAGCAGAATTTCAGACAGAACAGATATTAATCATAGTTACTGAGATCTTTGCTGAAAATATTATATCCTCCCTCAGCCAACAGAGGGGAAAATTCAGAGAGGGCATTTAGAGAGAACTGCAGATACAAATTAATCACACATAGATACAGAAAACAATAGATAATGAGCTTGATACATTCTCTTTGCACCAGCTGGGGCAAATGCACCAGATGGGACTGACGGTAGTGTGAGAGTGGAGGGTTTGCATGTCACCTTCACATACAGGAGGGCAGCTATCACTTACTACACACAAGGGTCTATAGCAGGGGTCTTCAAACTTTTTCCCCCGTGGTCCCTTGCCGCGGAGGAAAAGGTTTGGTGGCTCCCCGGGGTGGGTATGTCCGCCGAAATGCTGCCGCAAAAAGCAGACGCTTCCGGCAGCAGCAGCATTTCGGCGGTCTAAAAATAGCCCTCCTGGGAGTTCAGCGGTCTCCCGGCCGGTCTCAGTGGTGGCGCCAGGGTTTCGCGCACCCCAGTTTGAAGACCATTGGTCTATAAGGGCCCCAACTACCAGAGCCTGCGTGACCTGGGATGTGCTGAATGTAATGCATCCTCCGAGCTATCTGGACACAACACCCTTCCTAAAGAGCACCGCCAACTTTTTGATGACTGCAAGTCTACAATGCTGCTTTAATCAGACTTAGGCAAAAGTTCTGCTGCCCGGGGCCTTCTATTTCTTCTTTCCTGCCAGGGGCCATGACAATATCCCAGATTCCTGAAGGAATCAAGCCCAGGAAATAGAATCTGAATAGAAGTAAACCAAATAGCAGAGACATATTGAGCTGTAGGAGTCATATATGATGCAGAGCAATCAAGGTCATCATACAAAATAGACCACTGTGTGAATATATTTTTGAAACTGATGGATACATCTCAGAGCACTCTGTGTTATGTTGTGAGGTTACAGCCTTTTGAAAGAGCAGGATGCATCAGTAACTAAAAAGACTGCTTCACAAAACTAAAGGGATGCTTTCGAAATGCATCACAGACCTTATTCATTGGATGTGTTGCTTTTATGATGTATTCAAAACTTTTCTTTAGGTTTGTAGAAATCCTTCCCAAAATTGCACTCTTACATTATACCTGCTAAGTTTCACCCCTCCTAGCACAGACCATTCCTAGACTTATCTTCACCTCAGGTGAGAGAGACGTGCTCTAATGCTATAATTTGCTCTGAATAGTTCCAGACAACATGATCCCTAAGTCCTTTTCAGAGTCATTGCTTTCCACATATGGTCTCCGACTCTGTGATTCTGGCCTGCATTCCTTGTTCCTAGATGTAGAACTCTACATTCAGGTATATTAAAACACATTTTGTTTGCATGAGTCTAGCTTACCAAACGGTTCAGATTACTCAGAAGACTGCCCCGTCCTCATAGTTATTTACCATTCCACCAATCTTTGAGTCATCCACAAATGTTATAAATAGCGATTTTAATTCTGTAAGGGTGAAAAGCCAGACTACAGTGTGGCTTGGCAGGAACACTGGCATGAAACAGGGCTTCATTTTATCTCGGCTGTTGTTTGGCATTGCCATAAACTGCCTAGTAAAGAAGTGCATTTTGGAGTACAAACAGTGGTATAGCATCAGTAGATAGCAAATGATTAGAAGACCTACACGTTGCTGATGACAGTGTGCAACTAAGTGACACTCCCAAAAAATAACAAAGAGAGTCAATCTGGCAAAAACAGCAGGCCACATAAGGCTCAAGTTTAGTTATACAAAAACAAACATACTAGAAACCCAGACAGCAAGCAGTAACATCACATTAGATGGCAAAAATATCAAGGAAGGAGAACAGCTTTCCTACCTGGGCAGCACCATATTGGCCAGAGAGCTCAAGAAGGAAAGGACGTTAAAGATAGGAAAGGCATCCACAGTATTTACTAAACTCAACAACATATGGAAATCCATTATATACAGTACCAAACCAAAACTGAGAATTTTCAATTCAAACACAATATCAATGCTAACATATGGCTGCAAGAACTAAAAATCTTTTAGACAGAAAACTAGATGCCTTCCAAAATATGTGCCTCTGAAAGATTCTGTGCATTGGTTGGAAAGATTTCATCACCAATGAAAAAATCCAAGAAATTACGAACCAGCAACTTGTTTCCACTAGAATCAGAAGAAAGCGCTGGACATATTTGGGGCATCTACTCCATATACCAACTCTCAGACTCCCACATAAAGCTGTCAAGTGGAAACCAGCTGGTGTGTGGAAATGAGGGCACCCAAGAGAAATCTCAAGAAGAACTCTTAGCAGGAAGGGCAGAACAATCTATCTCAACACCATAGAACAGTGGAAGCAGCAGCAAATAACAGAAAGGAAAGGAAAAGACTAGATTCCACCCTGTGCACCAACACTGGAAGATGCAATGTAATAATGATTTTATATTTACTTCCATATCATTGAGGAAAACATTGAATAGCTTCAGTCTTAGTACCAATCCCTGTGAAACCCCACTAGAAACAACCCCATTCAATGCCAGTTCCCCATTGGCATCTATTTTTTGAGATCTGTCAAATAGCTAGTTCTTAATCCATTTAATGTGTGCTTTATTGATATTGTATAGTTTGAATTTTTTATCAGAATGCTCTGCAGTCATAAGTTAAATGCCTTACAGAAATCTATGCAGTTACCCTTATCGACCAAACTTGTAATCTCATCAAAGAATGAAATCAGATTTGTTTGACATGACCTATTTTTCATAAATCCATGTGATTGGCATTAATTATATTCCTATCCTTTATTTCATAATCAATTAAATCACATATAATCTTTTCCATTATTTTGCCTGGGACTGATATAAGGTTAACTGGCCTCTAGCTAACTAGGTCATTTTGTGTGCCTTTTTGAATATTGGCAAAATATTAGCACTCTTCTAGTCATCTGGCCTTTCTTTGGTATTCAAGATTTATTAAAAATTAACATCAACAGGCCAGATATCTCCTCAGAAATCTCCTTTAGGGATCTTAGTTGCAAAAAGTATCTACCCTTAGTAGATGTTGTTTAGCATCTTCCTAAGTTATTAATGGACTGGAAAGTACTTCATAGTTCACATGTGATATCATCTTCCTTCTTTCCAAATATGGAAGAGAAATAAATATTTATTGATCACTTCTGCCTTATCTGCATCATTGTTAACAGTTAGTTATCTACTAATGGGCCTACATTATTAGGATTTCTTTTGTTCCTACTATACTTAAAAAATTCTTTCTGTCCTTACCCCTGGCAGCTATGGATATTTCCCTGATGTCTTTAGATTGTTTCCCTTATCAATTTTTTGTTCTTCATAACTTCTAATTTACATGATTTCTATTATCCTCCTATTCTATTTCTTTATACACTATTTTTTATTGCTCATTTTTGTCTTCATTTTGCCACTGAACTGCAATGGATTTTTAGCCAGTTATCTTCTTTCTTGATTGTGGAAACACAGCTTTTCTGAACATTTAATAAATTCTTTTAAAGAACTTTGAATTTTCATACACATTTTTCTATCTATTTTTCTATCTCAATGAATTTTGCTCAGCTTTCAGAAATTAGCCCTTTTGAAGCACCAAGTATTTATAGTATTGATTGGAACGGTCCTCTACTTGTCCATATTCAGTGTTATCTGGTCATGATCACCAGTCCCTTGGCACTTATCACCCTCCACTCCAGTGATAATTCATCTTCACTCATCATAAGGAGCTACCTTGTGTTGGGTACAATATTTTTTGTGTTAGAAAATTATCACGTACAATTTTTAGAAACTGTACTGATGGTTGAATGGTATCTCTAGCATATGTCTCCCATGACAGACTGATCAAATAAAAGACTAACTAGAAGGTACTTGTTAGACTTCAGTAAATTGCCAAAAACACCAGTACTGAATGAGGGAATTGAGAGCTGGATCTGCCAGCTTGTCACCACAAATGTTAAAGCTCTAGGGACCACATTTCTAGAGCCGTAGAGGCACCTGCAGATGAAGATAGGTGCCGGCTTGTTGAAAGTAATAGAATTTTGGAAAGTGTCCAGGCACCTAACTCCCATTAGATTTCTCCATTAAGTTTCCCTGTAAGATGGACGTTGCACAACAGATTCCACATATCAGATTGCTATGGTGTCTCTGCAAACCTGGGAGCCTCTCTGCCACACTGTACAAACAGTAGCAGCTCAGGTCCCAAAGCCTCTATACTCTATCTGCAATGGCAGGATGGTGGGTTATTTCACTAGCTTCAATGATACAGGTGAGCTCTGTGAAAAACCAGGAATTTCCAGTAAAAACAGGAGGAATAGCAATGCTATATGTTTATCTTTAAAAAAATCAATAATTTTAGTGTAAGAAAGGGAGTTGTGTAGCCCCTTTTCTTTCTTCCAAAAGCTCACTCATTTCACAGTTTGGACCATCCATCTTTTTGGAGGGGTAATATGAACTATGCACTGTATTGGGATACGCTCCTTATTATCCAAAGCAATTCTCTTTGACTGAAAGTTGTGAAATTGGAAAGCAGAGACCTCCTATTCTTGTCCCCTTCTAGCATGTGTTCGTAGATACAGTTGGGAGCTACCAACTTTGTATGCAAGAGTTCAGAACAACAACAGAGGTCTGATTAGTTCAATCTTCTGCTTCCAGAGCCAGCCATATGAAACAAAATCAATGAAGGTGTTAAACACAGATTAGTTAATTTAGGTTCAAATCCTGCATAGTGCTGAGTATCCTCTGTGATGCTATCAAGCAGGTTGCCAGTCCCTACCAAGGCAGCAGGCTAATTCACCTGCATGCTAATAGAAATCAAAGGAGTGTCAAAAGGCATTGTAATGTGATCAGGCCAATTCACTTGTGTGTTGGCATAATTAAAAAGGAAATGTGATGGTATTGTCTTCATTTACCTGTAACACTGCTCTACAGCCAAAATGCTTCTGAAATAAATGTAGTCAAACTTTACTAATTCTGGGTCACTGAGAATGAAAATGATGCTTAAAATTGTTGATTGGCTCTAGTTTTCAAGATATGCTATTGGGTCAGTATATACAACCCTTCACATGGGAATGGCGGAGGATAAGTGAGTTATAAAGGGAAGGGATCTCAATTTAAAGCAGAAATGACTAAAATACATCTTTGACTGGATCTATAAATAAATCTATGACTGGGTTTGGACAGTACTTGCTTTTTAGGCAAAACAATGAATGATGCAATCTGAAGCTGGTATTGTGTCATACATGATATGAATTGCATCATGTTATTCCTAGAAGTCATGGATGATGCAATCATAACAAAGCTTATATCACTCTGCTGAACAAATTGCCCTATATCAGCTCTAGAAATCATACAGTGTCGTGCTCTCTTATTTGTCAGTGTTTGATTTTGCAAAGGGACACATTTCTGTTTAGCCAAAGTGAGCAGAGATGCCTCGTACTTGTGTGAACAGTGCAGATAACTTCTGCTATGTTTGTGGTGAAGTGACTTTTGCATCACAAAAGCGCAGTATAACCACTATGGTTAAGAAAGCCTATCACCTTTATTTTGGCTGCAAAATTGGAGATCAGGACAAGAGGTGGGCCCCACACATATGCTGCAACACTTGTGCAACAAATCTTCACCAGTGGTTGAACAGGAAAAGGAAATTATGCCTTTTGCAGTGCCAATGATTTGGAGAGAGCCATCAGATCATACCAGTAATTGTTACTTCTTCATGGTGCCTCCAGTTGGGAAAGGTGTGTCAAAGAAGAAAAAGTGGACTGTGCATTATCCAAACATTCCATCAGCTATACGCCCAATACTCCACAGAGAAGGACTGCCGGTTCCTGATGCACCAGAATCATTCTCACTTGAGTCAGACGAGGAAGAGGAAGAGGATGAAACTTCTAGTCCTGAACCATCAATGTCACAGGACCCACATTTTCTCCCATCCTCCTCCTCTGAACCACACCTCATAACACAAGCTGAACTGAATGACCTTGTCAGGGATTTGGAACTACCCAAGAGTAAGGCAGAGCTGTTGGGCTCCAGACTACAGCAGTGGAATCTCCTGGCAGGTGATGTTAGGGTTTCCATGTTCCGTGACCGTCAAAAGGATCTTGTCTCATTCTTCTTCATGGAAGGTGATCTTGTAGCCTGCAACAACATCGATGGTGTGATGGCAGCCCTCAACATCGTTCACGATCCAGATGAGTGGAGGCTCTTCATTGATTCATCAAAGACGAGTCTTAAAGCTGTTTTGCTGCATAATGGCAATGTTTTGCCATCAATTCCAGTTGGTCATGCAGTCCATATGAAGGAAACCTATGACAACATGGAACAACTTTTGAGGTGCATAAACTATGACCAACATCAGTGGCAGCTTTGTGGTGATTTGAAGATTGTCGCTCTCTTGCTTGGTCTGCAGACTGGATACACAAAGTACTGCTGTTTTCTCTGAGAATGGGATAGTCGTGCAAGAGATTCCCACTACATCAAGAAAGATTGGCCACTCCGACCGTCATTGGAGCCTGGGAGGAAAAGTGTTCAGCATCCACCACTTGTTGAATCAAGGAAGATTTTGTTACCACCCTTACACATCAAGCTGGGTCTGATGAAGAACTTTGTCAAGGCCATTAACAAAACACAAGCAGCTTTCAAGTACCTCCGTGGAAAATTTCCAAGGTTAAGTGAAGCTAAGATAAAGAAAGGTGTCTTTGTTGGTCCTCAGATTCGTGAACTTCTTCGAGATGATGCATTTGACCATGCACTGTGTGGCAAGGAAAAGACAGCATGGAAAGCCTTCCAGTTAGTGGCAATACATTTTCTCGGAAACAACAAGGCAGACAACTACAGGTTGTTGGTGGAAAACCTCTTCAAGGCATACAAAAGCCTTGGTTGCAATATGTCACTAAAGAGACATTTTTTGCACTCTCATCTAGATTTTTTTGCACCGAACTGCGGAGCAGTGAGCGACGAGCACGGCGAGCGATTTCACCAGGACATTGAAACAATGGAGAAACGCTATCAGGGCAAATGGAGCCCATCAATGCTTGCAGACTATTGCTGGACAGTGACAAGAGATGCTCCATTTAATGAATACAAGAGACAAGCCAAGAAGCGAAGAGTAGACACTGAATAGGACTAAACTATGTACATAATAGTTTTTTGCCTTTTGTTTCATAATACATTTTATTTATATAACCCTTTTGCTGATTTTTAAAGTGTTACATAAAGAGGACAGGTGAAATATTATCATGTAAAGCAACCATAAACACATGAAAAGACCTAGGTTTACAATTTATGATTAAAACTCTACTATCTACACAATATACATAGCCATAAAATGTAAAAACTTAAATATCTTAGAAACAGTAGCCAATCAGTTGTTTTAATTGTCATATTTGAATTCAGCACATCAAAATACATAATAAATATCACATTTTATCTCTGAAGCAGACGACTTATAAAAAATTGTAGACCAGTGTAACCTGTTGAATGCTATTACATTATATTTTACATTATACATCACTGTACTTAATTAACTCTAGATCAAAGCATGTATTAGTGTTAAAATGAGAATTTACTTAATGTGTAAAACTGCATGGAAACTAATGAAGGATTGTTTGTGGCTATCACATTGTTCATAAAAACTAATGAAAGACTGGCTGGATGGCTTAACTAAATGCATTATGTATGTCTCTGTAAAGTTAACCAGGATTGAAACCTTAGGCCTTGATTACACTGGCACTTTATAGTGCTATAAAGCCGCCAGGAGTGCTATAACTCACTACCCGTCCAGATTGGCGAGGCACGTAGAGCGCTATAAATCCACAGTTATACCGGTCCTGGTAATCCTCCTTGCCAGAGGATTAACAGCTGTAGCGTATTGGGTGATACACTTTAGCTCCACTGTAAATGGGTAGTAACAATACAGCCCTTTGAGTGATCTCTGGAAACGCCCCCGAAGCTATTTAAGGCAATTGACCACTCTTCCCTTTGTTTTGAACTCGGCTGGAGGAATGCAGAAGTATGTTTTCAGAGCTTATCTGTAACTCGGCAAATCAACAATGCAAATGTTTACCTTGTGAGCGAGTGAAAAGCAGAAGGTTAGTAGGCTTTGCATTTCAAAGACAGTTTGCTGACTCACTCTCAGCACTCCAAAAATCCACTCACTCTCTCCCTCCGCATACACACAACACGCTCTCTGTTACCCCCCTCGTTTGAAAAACATGTTGCACCCAGCTGAATGCTGGGATAGCTGCCCATAATGCCTCACTCCCGTGCCGCTGCAAGCGCAGCAAATGTGGCCAAGCCAGTGTGGTTGTGGTTGTGACTGTGGACAAGCTGGAGCGCTATCCCTGGAGCTGTATCTGAAGGCGTGTATAACCAAAACCGCTATAAAGTTGTAAGTGTAACCAAGTCCTTAGAACTGTAAATGAGAAGCACGCTAACTTCAAAGCATGGGTCCTTGAATTCAACAAAGGGAAATCTACACACCCATGCTGTGATGGGAACACATGCCAGAATGCTTTCTGGGGAAAACAGCTATAAGAATCTACCTGAGAGGCAATCCTATATCTCTGAGCTGTTTGGAGACTTTCGGGGGCATTCTAGACACAAGACAGAGATCCCCAAAGCAGTTCTGGGTCACCCTGATAGACTTATGGAAAATCAGGAGCTTACTACACCTTTGCTAATCATTTGGACTTACAAACTGAAATTCATTTGTAATGTATTTTACCTACATTAACTTTTCAATAATTTTCATTTCTTTTTCTTAGCTAATAAATCTCTAGTTAGTTTACTAGAGAAACTGGCTACAGCTTTGTTTTTGGTGTGAGGTCAAGAGTATCCTTTGACTTGGGGTAAGTGACTGGCCATTTGGGGTCAGAAGTGATCTAATGTGAGCTAATTTTTGGTTTTAATAACTTTTCATCACTTAGACCAGTTGTCTGGGTGGCAAGATGCACAAGATAGCCTCGGGGAACTGTCTTTGGCTCGATGGTAAGATTAATATGGTAATCCAGCAGTGCACAATTGTTACGGGCATGGTGAAATCAAACTATAGAATATACCACCAGTCTGGTGTGTCAGAAAACAGGGCAGACAGTCTGAATGGATATTGACACTCTCAGTTGTGAGCTACTGCAGGTAGCATGACACCTTCAACTGGCATGGACTTCAAAAGGTCTCTTAGGAAATGCTCAGCACATTTCATGAGCAAGCCCTTAAGAAGCAACAAAAGGCACATCCCTGTTTTAAATAATATATTGAGCATAAGGTACTGCACAACAAAAAACTTCAATAACTTCAGCAGTGGCACTGAATCGTCCTACTGCCTGGAAATTGCTCTAATTATCCTAAGAGTATCTGACCAAACATTCATTCAATATAATGCCAGTTATGTTCAATACAATGCTGTACAGGCATGTCACATTTTACGTGCATTGAACTTGCGTGATTTTGGCTTTATGAGGTGGGGAAAAAAAAAAAAACCCACAAGCCTCTGAGCGTGACCCCAGTTGAAGGAGTCGGGCTTGGGACTGGCTGCAGCCCGCCACTGCCAGCCGGCTGCAGGACTCGGGGCAGCCTGCCCACCGCGGGGATCGGGGCCGGAGTCGGCAGCCCGCCCGCCGTGGGGACTGGGGCCGCAGCTGGCAGCCCGCCCACCACGGGCACCGGGGCCGGAGCCAGCAGCCCGCCCGTCGCTGGGGCCGGGGTCACAGCCGGCAATCTGCCCGCCGCTGGGGCCAGAGCCGACAGCCCGCCCTCTGCGGGGGCCAGGTCGGCAGCCCGGGGGGATGAGGGCCAGCAGCCCATTGTCGGGGGACGGGACTCCGGACCCCCCCACATAACTGCTGGAGACCCCCAGTTTGAATATCAATGATTTATAGTGCAGACGATTCCGCCTGCCATTGAACTGAATGAGTGTTTTGGCTATACGCGATTTTGGCTATACGTGGGGTACGCAGAACGGAACCCTCGCGTAAGACGCGACATGCCTGTATTATGTTTAGTGGGAAGAGTTCCTGGAGACCACAACATTGCTTGTCTTTCAAGTTCTCTATGTTCTCCATGCTGTCATTCCTTTGTTCATTCTTCTGAAAAGGGTGTAAGTTCTCTAAATCACAACTCTCCCTCTTTACAGGTAGAGTACATGGCTCTTCAAGGACCGAGTAGCATAGAAATTGGCAGATGCTAACACTGATTGCAAAATGCGCTGTGGAGAATATGTTCCTGGGCTCATTACAAGCTACACAAATGTTTTCAAGGAGAAAGGGGGCCTTCAATTCTCTACAGCAGCGGTGTCCACCAGAAATTGGATGCTAGCCACACTGCTAGCCATACTTGTGATTTTGAATTTTTTTTTATTAGCCACATTATAAAAAAGCCACATTATAAAAAAGCCACACGCATTAGACACAATTCAACATCATATTAGCCATATGCGGCTAGTGGCGAACATATTGGACACCGCTGCTCTACAGAAATTTAACTACTGTACGTTATGAAAAAACATCCTATCCTAATTAATTCATTTCCACAACATTGGGAATATATTTTTAATGCTGACGAATAAAACACTGAATTGTGTTAAAATCAGTTTCATAAGGAGAATGAATGTAGCAATTACTTCAATTTTTAAATAGTTCATCTCATTATGTAAAGTTGATTTTAGGAGAAACTTTTATTGACAAATTTTATTCCAAATTCTTTGCTTTTTTTTTGTTTTAAATGTCACTTCATACATGAGAAAAATGCTAATTAAAACAGCAGTGGAAAATAAAAACACTGAGTTTGCAACACATGTATTGGCTTACTAACAGTAATTGTTTTTTTCACTACAGGGCAGTACAATAGACTGTTACTGTGATTTTTCAACCAATGAACATAATGTGTTCTTTATAGATATAGTAATGAATGTTTGCAGCTTATTCTTTAACGTTACTGAATGCAGCAAAACTAGCAACCTTAACAACAGAGGACACTACCAGAATCTATTATAATTCAGAAAAATTTGAACAAAAAGTATTTCCATTCAGTGGAAGATCCTGGTTTGTAGATAACATCGCTCATGCCATGATTTTATAAAACAACTCCCAAAAATAAAGCAGAGAAAAGAAAAAACTGTCAGACTCTATATTTATCTACATGAAACAAATTAGATGAAAAAGAGCAAAGGCTTTTACAATTTAACACTTGTGTTACAAGACAAAAAAATTGTGCCTAGATTTCATGATTAAGTTTCTCACTAACAAAAGACTGCAATTAAAAAAAAATTAGTAAGAAAATAATCAGAATATCTCCAGGCTATACAAAATATGACAATAGCAGAATAAAATTATAACAAAGTTGTGATGAATCAAGACCTATATTTCTCTACCCAGGTATAGATTTCTACTGGCATATAACTATATTATGTGCATAACACAAAAACAGGCATGGAAAACTTCAGCTCTAAAAGAACTTGAGACCTTTATAGCACAAAAGTTTAAACATAACCCTAAATTCATCATAACTGCTACCAGTGATCTCTTCAGTAAGAATATGGTGATCACAGATTTCCCTCGCCACTGCAATACTTAGACATCTATGACACCATGCCACATTCAACAAAGGGAGAGGAAGGAAAAGCAGAACAGGTGAATAAGGAAAGAAAGAGGGAAGGAGGAAGGTGCTATTTCTGTCACTATTCCACCAACCCATACATTCTTCCTGGGTACTAGTTATTCCTACTAACAATACTCGCTTACCTACATCAGGATCCGTGGCCTGGACTCTTGTTAACAAAGCTTTTGTGGCTGTATTCTCATAGACACATGCGGTATAATGATCCATAGAAAACACTGGTGGATTATCATTAACATCTTCCAGATAAAGGTGGATTTCTGACTGGCAGAACCTGCCACCGCCGTCAGTTGCCCTGGCAATCAAGTTGTACACAGGGATTTTCTCTCTGTCTAAAAGGGCCAACGTTTTCAACTCACCTAAAATTGGGTAAAAGCAGCAATTATCATTATTAATATAACAGACTATCCATTTTTAGATAATGTAAGTACCAGAAAGATCACATATTTTTCAGGAATTAAAAGAAAAAAAGAGGGGAAAAAAGAAACAAATAATAGTATTCATCATTGAAAGGAATATAAAATCCTGAAAGTTTTATTTTTTCTTCTGCTTATCCACCATAGTTAACTGCCAGTACAAATGCAGTACGTAAGTCAATCTGGATGACCTTCAAAGCCCTACAATTTCACCCATGGCTGAGAATATAATAAACAGTATTTTTCATGTCTGTCTTTTGGTTACTCTCATAATCTCCATGGCTCTCTAGATTTCTAAACACATAAATGCACTGTAAATCTACCGATGACAGCAGAGATAATCAAACCTAAAGGGCCGTAATGCTGGTCTTTCCCCACAAGCAACTCAGAGTCTCAGTAGGTGCCTCTACCTTCCAAGTTTAGATTGGATCTCTCATTCTCAGATACACACACACGTTATAAGTGAATGAAAGAACACAGATCTGACCATAGGCATTAAGAACAACCACAAGGTAGCTTGTTCATATTCCACAAGTTTTAAATATGTACTTTTTATAAAACTGATAAATAGTCTTCAACCATTAACATATCAGCAAAGCATCTGGTACTAGTCAGCAGGACTGATTTAGTCTTTTATATGCCAGATCGCATATTTAAATGCATTACACTTTATTCTGATAGGAGACAATAGCCCATCTTCAACATACTAAAAACACCTCTCACTGCTTCATTTATGGTAACCAAACCACACCACCAGATGTGGTGCCTCCTGTTAGTACATCACGTATCAAAGACCACGCATCAAATGAACAATACCCCCGCAACACTCCAACATGCTAACAAATATCCATGCCCTCCCCAAAAACCTGGATGAAAAGACAGTCCTCGCCACATGTCCTGAAGATCAACACATTCAGGCTATTTCAGACCCTGGTGGAAGAAATGATTTCCAAAGCTGAAGGCTCCTCGTAAATATTCCGCCAGCAGCTCCCTCTCTTTTATAGCAAGTGGGCTCCAGCTCAAGGCCTCTGATGCCCACAAGTGGTTTGAAGGTCTTGCTGGGAAATGGGAGGGTTAAATCTCCCCCGAAGGATGGAATATCCAAGGTAGCTATCAAAGGGGCTCCTTCCCCTTTACTGTCCTACAACTGTCACCTTCAAAGTGGACATAAGTGCCTGCAATAATATAAACTGACAGCAGAAGTTCAGATTTCCACATGTGACACTTTAATGGAAAATGCATTAGCAGTAATTGGCAAGAACTCTGGCCCCAACTGGTGGCCGGGGTTAGCGATGGTCATTCAGAGACAAAAGTTTTGTCACCTTACCGCTTTCTGGATCCAAAAAAAATTTATTGTTCCCAGGTCCAAAGAGCGAATAGCGAATTTCACCATTGGATCCGATGTCTGCATCCATGGCGCTGATCTTAAGTATGACTTTGTTTGATGGAATGTCTTCAGGAAATAATGCTGTGTATGAAAACTAGGGGCAAAAGCAGAAAACACAGGAGATGCAAAAGGAGGAGTTTATATTATCTTTGCACAGACATCATTTTGCATGGTTACTCTCTACGGTGTATCTTCAACATTTTTATACAAAAGAAACAACTTTTCTTAAGGAACTTTAACTCACTAGAATAAGTTCTTAAGCTTTTTAAATATCACAATAACAACAAAAATTAAAAACATTAATAGGACTGCAAAAGTGTTAGGAATAAAAAGGCAACCACACCTTATACGCTGTCTACCCTGACTTTTTCTTGAACGCTCCCTTCATTTCACTACTGTAGAAGTACAACTGCACCCTTGATGGTGAATGTGGGAGTGCAAGGACAGGACACAAGTAATTTTACCACTCTATCACCTGTGCTCAGAGTAGGTCTAGACGTCATGGTGGTTAAAATGCCAGTGGCTACCTGTGCCCGGTCTATACTGATCTTCTCACCATTGTTACCGCTAGAGGAGCTGCACCAACAATAATCTAACCTCACTGCACAATAAGAAAACTACCAGTGGCCAGCTCCTCTAGCTCCACTGCTGTGTTCTCTAAAACAGTATCTTTCTACCCGCTTTAGCAAAACTGTCTACTCCCACCAGTGCCTTCCAGAAACACGTCAGGGCACTGAACTAAGAGCATATCATGAATGGAGTTAAGAAATGAAACTGGAAACCAATGATAAAGTTTACTTATAAAGTTCACTATTATTCATGTCCAGTAAAATATTACACAACTAAAATTTGCTGACTAACCTGATCACAGACAGGACTATTATCATTAACATCAGTGACCGTCACTTCCACAGCAGCTTGCGTTACAAAGAGGCCATCGGTAGCAGTGATGTTCAGAAAATAAATGTCTTGTTCTTCCCGATCTAATAGTCTCTTCACATAAACCTTCCATTCATTCTGAACCAGTCCCAAGGCGAACTTCCCTTTGGGATTCCCTCCTATAAAGAGGCAATGGAGGCCTATCAGAGCTTTGGACTCATTCAAACATAAACACAGATGCAGCTTAAAGATGCCACAAGTAAGCAGCTACCATTTCTCCTCACACAATGATACGTGCTTTCAAACTGGCAAACTTTGGAAATCTGTAATAAGATTATGCTCCCAGGTATTTGTGGTCCCTTGTATGAAAGTAAAACACTAATATCCAAAGAAAACAAAATCCATTTAGCAGAGCTCAAGATGATCTCTTATTTAGTTCTCCTTAAGGGCAATCAAATTCAAACTGTGAACAATCAATAGTTTTCTCAAGATGGTAAAATTGTCTTTCCACTTAGTCTCAAGAGAGGATGTAATACACTGTAGCTTTTGTTACCAAGACAATTTCATTAGCTGTTGATTATGCAATCAAAGAATGGCAGTAGGTTCTATTAAGGAATCCTTTAATGAAAGCTTTATCATACAGCTGTGCTGTTCTTATACTCATTAGGATTCTAGTTAAAAAAAAAAGTTTACATGACACAGGAAGACACATTAGTATTAAATAGCCCTAACGAGGGGTCATTTAAGGAGCACTTCAAAGATAAGCATTGCAATTAGATCAAATTTATCAGAGAGTGAAAGCTAGCGAAAGCCAGCGAGGAGTGAAGGAGATGAAGCAGAACAGCTTTTTATTATGCTGAAACACTGACACCGAACCTGGCAATATTACTTTTCCACATCATTAAATTGCATGGAGACAAAAGCAGCTTGTAGAGAGAAAGACTTGTCCCCATCATCCTCATAGAGGGAAATAATGTTATTTCACACACTCAAGGATACAAGAAATTAAAAGTGATGTGAAAAGGGGCATGGCTCTTTGTCAATAACATTTCTAATGGTTATTTACACCTGCATGTGAAATGATATAATCCCCTAACTCTCCATAAGATCACCATCTTCAATTAACTTCCTTTTCTGTAGACTGTTCTCCAACCTTTGTCTTTATGTTGTCAGATTAGACTGGAAATTCTTCGGGTTATCACTACTTCCTATCTGTGCATACAGCTCCTAGAACATGCCTAGTCTGTAAAACTAGATGTATACATTCACCACATTCAGGCACAATGGGATCTGTTTATAATGAACTCGGATGCTGCATGAATTGAATGGGGGGGATGGAAAAGCCCCACATTGTTTCATTGAGCAAATTACAACTTGACTAACCCGCTATTTAAGTTTTTCCCACTAGGTGAAGTTTGCTACTGTTCTCTTAAAGAGAGACTGCAAAGCTTTAAAAAAAATGGGGCGGGGGGCTTGTGCCCTGCTTCTTCGTGATGTAAAAAGGCAGCTCAAATAGTGTTTTTTCATTATTATTTTTTCTCCATAGCAATATCAAGAATGTTAAGTCTGATGTTCCTTGGCTTTGCTGGAGTGTCTTAGATGTGTGCTGTGAGATCTCTTGCCCTCAATGGAAAAGGTAGGCATTTCATCTTTTCTCCCAACTATTTATGTGAGTATGTGAGAAAACAGGCATTAATAAAAACATAGAAAAGAGAAAAAGTTATAAACAGTAGGAATAAAAAATCCTTCTCCCCCTGTGATCACACCACTTAATTAGGTGTGACTACCTAGCAACTCAGATATCAGAACTCCACCAGGTCTCCATAAAAATCTCTCAGGGGCCTGTTCTACATTAGGAAATTAGGTTGGTATAACTAATCACTCAAGGGTGTGAAAAATCCACACTCCTGAGTGACACACTTAGTGACACACTAACCCCTGGTGTAGTCAGTGCTAAGTCGATGACAGAAATCTCTCGTTGACCTGACTACTGTTTCTTTGGGAGGTGAAATACCTATGTTTTCCCATCAGCATGGGTGGTGACTTCATTGAAGTACTATAGCAGCACAGCATTTTAAGTAGCCAGGCCCAGGAAAAAGAGGGCAGATGAGATATTTCCGAACTTAAAACCAAACAGAAAGGTTGAATGCATAAGTTAAGCCTTCTGTGTATATCAAACACCAGACGCTCTTTTGCTTTAAGAATCCAATTGTTTTCAAAATGGCCTATCTCCATTAAAATTAATGGAGTGATGTCTGGCTCTAAGTCTTTATTGCTAGACAGCACTATTTGTACCAACCTGGGCTGATCTGAGAAATAATTTTGTAATTTAAAAGATGTTTAGCTTATTGATCAGCCACATATTTTACAGAATCTTTAGACTGAGTGTGGGCATTTGAGTATAAAATTGGTATATCAAACCCTTAATCATTTTCTGTTTATAGCAAACCACTGGTCACAGTCTCCAATACTGAAAAGCTCTCAACTCCCAGTGATTTCTGTGAGAGCACAGGATCATGCGAAATCAGGCCCTTGCTGAAGCTGTGTTGTGAGAAAAAATGGATTTCCCTAAAAGAGGGTCCATTGTATTTCATTAGGCAACATAGGCTGGATCCAAAGACCAGTCAAGTCACTGTCCACTGACTTGACTGAACCATGAAGCACATCCTAATCGGGCTGTCAAGAAAGATAGGCACATGCTGATTAACATTAAAATATCACCATTTAAGTTCAGCATCAGGGTAAAGAAGCATATTTTTTCCCCATAGCTGGTTGTGAACCAGCCATAGCAAGAGTTCTGTTTAATAGAACAAAACAGCCCTTAAATATATGCTTAACTTCATGATGGTATTCAATACTTTTCTGCAGTGTACATCTGAGTTCTTTGGTTAAAGCGAATTATTAACAAGCTTCAGTTAACATGAAGCAGTATAGCCACCTCATGTATATCCCATTGCAAAGTAAAGAGGAGAGTTAAAATCTTTAATCAGTTGGATGGTTGGTCCTGCTAATAGTAACACCAACCTTGAACAACTCTATAGCCATTACCGCTGTGTTTCTTATGCAATAGCTTTTATAGCATACGCTGGGAATTATGGGAGCATGTATAAAATGTTTGGGTCTTTAAGATCCCACATTTCTTTCCTTTATTCTATTAGAAGATTCATCTCACTGACCAAGAAACCTTAGTGATAAACAGAAAATGTGAATAAAAGGATTTATTCATATGTCTCTTCCTTTTTTGTTATCATTATCCTTCCTTTCTCCATTGCTCAGCACTGGTGCTACATTTTGCTGATGAAAGACTGAATGCATATGATAAAGTGTTCCAGAAATAATGAGATGTAAACAGTAAAATACTGTCAGGGAAATTTTCTTAAAAGGAAAGGAAAAAAAGAAGCAGTGGCTCAGGGAACCATTTTCTAGCACTCGTATGTATGCCCTGCTGCAGATCTTATTCTGCAATGATTAATTAACTTTTCCACTAACATATTTAAGCAGATTCTGTGTCCTAAGGGCATTCTAATTAATTAGTTTTTCACTCTGAATAATATAGAATTTCTAAACGGAAGCCTCCTGACTACAAGTATTAATGGATTCTTTAAAATCTGTTGGCAGTTTTCTTATGTTCTGCTTTGACTGTCACAACACTGAGGTACTAGCAAAAAATAAAAGCAACTTTTTAGGATGACTTTGAGACTAAGAGAATCTGCATTATCTTTCATCTTTTGTTACCTGAAGTTTGACTAATGGCTTGTTCTCCCATGCCCAAGTCAGCACATGATAAAAGCCAACTTGAGCTCAAGTTTAATGAAAGAAAAAACAGCTAGACACAATGAAATCCACAATCATGCTGATCCAAAATAAACATATCTCGAAACACATCATTACTAAAGCGCACATACGTAAGTTCTAACAACTAAAAGGGTAGCTGAAAATTAGATGCTGACCACATGTTTTCACTGTGACTTCCTTATTCATAGTGCTTTTCTGAGCGGCAGTGTGGTAAGGGGCTAGGGCGGGGGAATTGGATAAGGGGCAGAGGGTCTTGGGGGTGCTCAGAGGACAGGGAATGAGAGCGTTGGATAGGGTGTGGGAGTCCCGGGGGCCTGTCAAGGGGTGGGGCTGGGGCTAGGGGTCAGGGCAGTCAGGGAGCAGAGGGGTGGGATAGGAGGTGGGGTTCTGGAGGGAGTGATTGGGGGGATCCCTGGAAGGGACAGTCAGGCGACAAGGAGCAGGGGACTTAAATAGAGAGTGGGGTCTTGGGGGTGGTGGTTAGGGGCGGGGGGTCTCTAGAGGGGGTAGTCAGGGGACGAGGAGCAGGGGTCTTAGATGGGGGTGGGGTCCTGGGTGTGGTGGCTTGGGTGGTGGCAGTCAGGGGACAAAGAGCAGGGGGGCTTAGATACGGGATGAGGTCCTGGGGGGGGCAGTTAGGGTAGGGAGGGTGTCTGGAGGGGGCAATCAGGGGACAAGGAGCGATGAGGGGGTTGGATGGATCAGAAGTTCTGAGAGGGGCAGTCGGGGGCAGGAAGTGGGTGGGAGTCAGATGGGGGAAGGGCCAGGCTGTTTGTGGGGGCACAGCCTTCCCTACCCCGGCGCTCCACACAATTTTGAACCCCAGTGTGGCCCTCAGGTCAAACAGTCTGCCCACCCCTGCCTTAGGCCATGTCTACACAGGGACACTCAGGAAAGTGAATGTAAATCAACTAGAGGTGTGAAGCCAATGCACATGAAGTGTCGATGCCCTCATTAAGAAGTGGCCTTAATTTACAATAACTTCATCTGCCCTGAATCAAGCCCCCTTCCTCCACCTTGAAGGTGACTTCACACCTTTCAGTTGATTTGCCTTAACTTTCCTGATTTTTTTGCCTTAACTTTCATGAATTTCCATAAGCAGAAAAGCCCTACGTTTACAGAACCTGCAATATTTGCACTAGCAAGGGAGTTCCCCCTACAGTAATTACAGGGTCCCATAGGTACCACTGAAAACACCAAGAAAACCTTATCTACTTGTCTAAAACTCTACTGATAAGTTTTCAAAAACCCACATGAAAGGCCCCATGGTTTATTGCATGGAACTGGCCAAAATTGTGCTCTCACAAGTGAAGCAACAGTGCCCCTTCCATCTCAGCTATCACTGCCAGGAACTTTCTGATATTTAACTGCCAGCTTTTATAACATGCCCTTCATTGTTACAGATCCCAAATTGTTTTACAAGGACTGTCAATAAATGTACAAGTAGGTACCACGGTCTTCTACCAGTGAAATGCAGATGGTTCTAGGTTCGAAAATGGCAGCTGTTTACCAGCACACAGTAAGCCTGAAAAACAGGTTTGACCCGAAGAACTGTATCTAAGTTAAACTAAAAGTGGGAGGGGCATGTTAGTCAAGCACAGTGTTGTTATCCATACTAGAATGGGCCAGAACACTGAGATTTATGACTGTATTCTTAGGGAAAGTACAATGGGATCTTTAGTCATAACAATTGGTTAGAGCTTTGATTTTATGCCTCATCTAAAGGGCAATTTTTCCACACATTCTGGGACAGGTATGAAAGGCTATTCTGAGTATACCAAATGCCTTTTGTGTCATTTACTTTCTTTCCCCTTTAATTCAGTGATCCATACTTGCTCCAGCAAACAGCTCAAGCGTCTCTGTATTTACAGAACCATATTCTGGGACACAAAATACCTTCAAAATGACACAGTTACTGAAAAAAATCCCCAGCTAATTTGATCTCATGAAATGTTCAAATCCAGTAGTTGAACTCATTTTGAACTCAAAGTATGAATTGAATGTTTCAGTAGTGAAAATGCAACTGTATTTTAACATTTGTTTTTTAGCCAATAGAATTATTTTTTTTCTGGATGATTTTCATTCTACAATTTCCCATATCTACGAGGATGTTTTAAAAAAATGAAGATAGCAAAGTCTCTTTGGTATTATGTTCTAGCAGTTACAATGGTATCACATGTGCCTTTTAAACCTCTTGTTTTTTCAGTAGTAGGATTTTCAGAATTTATTATGACAACTTAAAATTAGGAAGGGATATTTTTGAAACTTTTAGGACTTACGGGGGAGACTGCTGTTAAACTGGTATTTTTCTCAAATTAATGAAAGTAGATTAATACATAATGTATCTGTATTGTGCATTAGAACAAGAGATTTAAGACTTCAGGACAATTTACATAAATGGGACAAATGCTAGTTAATAATTATCTTAGTGCAATAAACTACTCCCAATTTGAACATCACTTCTTTGCTTTTCTACAGCACTTTCCATTTGAGGATCTCAAAGCTCTGCTGACAATAATTATATAGGTGTCACAAAGCCTCAAGGACACCAGCATTATTATTCCAGTTTCACAAACAGGGACAACGAAGCACAGAGAGGAAGTGCCTTACCCATGCTCACACAGGAAGTGGTGGCAGAGTGAGGAACAGAACTCCTGTCTTCCAGTTTTGTTCTTTACTCACAAAACTATTCTTCAACTCCTGTCCTTAAACACTATTATATGATACCCTATTAATATACCAGTTTAGCCTTTACAGGTGCAGAAGAATTTAGTTTCAAACTGAATACAGACTCTTTTCAAATGGTCAAAATGAATTATTAAATCACTTGAAACCTGTGGTATTTTGAGCGTATATGATGACAAATCCATGGTACTTAGGACTTTACAACTGTTACCATACCACATGCCACAGCCATTCTGCATTTGACAGCAAAAGCCGAGACAGAATTCACATCCTCCAGCTCCAAATACACAAACCCACGCACCACTTGAGTTAAATGAGACTTCTTATTTTTTTCCCATTACTTGTTAGCAGTATTTGAGTCTATGAGAAAACCAGGAGCAGGTCTAATTCTTTCCAGAGCAGACAGTGGTGCACACCCACAATAACAATTGTAGATCATTACAATATATTAGCAGCTCTGGCAGAATGGGAGGCAGGAGGAACCTAAACTTTACTCCCAAAACTGTACTGGAGAATGCAGACAACAGACTTAGGCATAGACAAAATAACCACATCCCATTTCCCCCTCCACCTCTCTTCCCCCACCCCAGCACAAACACACATCTAATTTTGCTCTGGAAAAAAACGACAATAAATACAGCATGATCGGAACAAACAATACAAGCATGATGGGAAAAAAATATTAGTCACGAAATAATGGTTACACCATGCTGCATGTCACTACTGCACAGCTGCTCACCAGAATGGCAGTGAGGAGGGTTATTACGTCCCTGTTTGTGATACAATGCTTCTGGTTAAGTGAGGAAAGTGTGGTGTTCCTCCCTCCCTGATTTACAGGGCACATCAATTTTTCCACAGATAGTGATTTTTTAAATTGAATTTTTAAATGAAAATTCCCCTCTCTGGAAGGGGAAAGGTTTAATTAAAACAAAGTGCTTAGAAATGTAAGGTTTTTCCCCCTGAGAATAAATGCTATTCATTTTTGATACATTAAGTTGATACATTAAGTTCTGATCTGTCCCATGCTGACATATCAATCATGATGGGTTACACTTCCTTACATTGCAGCACAGCATGAAGTGTTGGGCTGTGAAATTGGGGATAGGGGGCAGGAGGGGTCAGTGGCACATACACAAATCTCTTTCTTTCTATCTCTAAGCTTCACTAGTTGCTACAAAATTCTGGTCAAATTAAGAACAATAAATCCAAGAGAAGAATAAATTCAAGAGAAATAGAACTGACTCGCTTGCAAGGTGAGGATGTACCTGAAATCCTGCTAAATCTTGTGTGCTAAGCTGTACTAAATCTCAGTTCTTCAGTAATGGCAGGTTTCAGGAAGAAAAGAGGTTTGCAACTTTCTTACCTGTGATATGGTAGCTAACCTGCCGGTTGACTTCAGACGTGTCTTCGTCCCATGTGCTGAGAACTGCCACAACTTCACCAGGAGGGTCACTCTCTTTTACAGATCCTCTGTACACCTCCTGTTCAAAGACTGGTGCGTTGTCGTTTATGTCTGTCACAGTGACAGAGACCAAGGTGGTGGAAGAGAAGGAGAAAGCTTCTCCCAGATCTGAAGCCACCACTGCAAAAGTAAAAGTGGGATTCTTTTCATGATCTAAGGCCTTCAGTGTGCTGATCCACCCACTGTTGCTATCGATTGTGAAGGCTTCCAAGATCTTGTCCAGCTCCGATTCCGCTGAAAGAGTATATGTGACTTGCCCATTTGCACCCCAGTCTGCATCAGTTGCTTTAACCTGGATAAGATTAATCCCTATTGGCATCCCTTCCATTATTACAGCTTCATATTTGGCAGCTTCAAACACAGGCTTGTTGTCATTTACATCCAACACTTTGACCTCCACATCCACAGTTAATACAATGTCCACTTTGTCTAGCTGTATAGTGGCTGCAGCTTTAAAGTGAAAAGCAGGATTTGTCTCATGGTCAAGTCTCTTATCTAGCTTCACGATTCCAGTGTCTTGGTCTATGATGAAAATCCCTTCGTTGTTGTTTTCAGCTAATTCCCCATTAATGGTGCTATACACAGCACCCTGGCTTGGCAAAACATGCAAAATGTCAAGGGTGCTTCCTATGAGAGTGTCTTCTGGTATTGTAAAAGAATATTGGGGTTGGGAAAAGGAAGGTAAAACAGCTTCTGGAGGTAAAACATGGATATAGACAGGAATAAGGGAATGCCTCATGGGAATGCCACCATCAACTGCTTTGACGAAGAATGACAGAACAGTGTTTTTCAGCTGGTTAAAATTACCTTTGGTGACCATCCATCCATTGTCAGGATCGATTTCAAGCAGATCTGCCACTGAAACAGAGGCTTCACTATACAATGAATAGGTGATCCTTGAATTGGCTCCATCATCTGGATCTAATGCTTGCACCTGGGTGACAAAATGCCCCTTTCCAACATCTGCTTTGACACTTGCTCTGTATTCTAATGTTATAAACTGGGGAGTATTGTCATTCTCATCCACTACGATCACTCTCACAGTGCAGAAAGTCATTCTCCCACCTCCATCCAGGGCCCTCAAAAATATACTGATATCCCCTTCTAAAGGGTTCTCCCGGTCCAATTTCTCAGTTGTTAGGATCTGTCCATTGTTATCAATTAAGAATCGATCCTTGGCAAAATCATTTATTATGGAGTAGTTTATTTGGCCATATATACCAGAATCTCCATCAGTCGCTTTTACATGGATTACCTTAGTTCCAGGGGCAGCATTTTCTCTAACCTCTGCCACATAAATACTCTGTGAAAACACGGGGCTATAGAGGTTAGCACCAAGGATCCGGATATGCACCTGAGCTGTGCTGGTGAACAATCCATCCGAGACAGAGACATTTAAGCTATACATTGGCTCCATCCTCTGTTTCCGATGGTTAGACAGAGTGATAATGCCACTCTTGCTGTCCATTATAAAGCTGGTCCGATCATTTCCAGACAAGATACTGTACTCCAGTCTGTCAAAATCAGAGCTGTCAGCATCAGAAGCTTGGACACAAGTCACAAAATGACCCCGAGGGGCCAGTTCACTCACATAAGATTCATATATTAACTGGTTAAAAACCGGAGGGTTGTCATTCATATCTGTCACATAAATACTAACAAGGACTTCACTGCTCAGTGGGGGGAATCCATTATCAGCTGCTCTGACTTTTAAGCTGCACTGCTGTAATAGTTCATGATCCAACATACGGGCTGTCAGGATTAGGCCACTTGTGCTATCTATGTGAAAATAATCTGTGCTGTTGAAGGAGTCCTGGACAATCTGATACTGTATAATTTTGTTATTTTCAGAGTCTGCATCAGTGGCAACAACCTGCAACACAGGAGTCCCAATCAAAGATGCTTCAGATAAGGTGGCATTATAGGCCGAGTGATCAAAAATGGGGGGATTATCATTGACATCATTAATGATTAAGTCGACAGTGACCTCAGCCCGAGCACTAGTGAGGGCATCACTGGCTCGTACCATCAGCCTAAAAACAGAATTGACTTCGTAGTCCAATGGGCTGATGACACTCAGAACGCCGGTATCAAAGTCAATGTTAAACTGGTTGTAGGGATCTCCCTCAACGATGATATAAATGATACCCTGACCCTCTGGGCTGGTAGCATTTATGCTAAGAATTGGGGTGTGCATTTCAATGTCTTCATTTACAGAAGCTGTATAGAAGGGCTTGTCAAATACAGGCATTGCTTTATTAACTATAGTAATAGGCAGTTCTACTGAAGCAGACAATGATGGATTACCACCATCTTTTGCAAGGATAACAACTAAATACTCTATGTTGGATAAGTCAGAGTTGAAGGCTTCTCTTAAAGTGACACTACCAGTTTGCCTGTCAATTTCAAAATGCCCATAGTCTTCTTTCAGCAGATATGAGACTTCACCATTTGCACCCTTATCTTTATCAATGGCCGTCACTCGATATATTAGGGTACCGGGCTCAGCATCAACTTGTACAGCAGCATAGTAAGGCAGCCCTACAAACACTGGAGCATTGTCATTGATGTCCTCAATGTTAACTCTGACAACCACCCTAGCCACACGCAGATGATCTAGTTCACGACTTGCCTCAATGACCAGCTCATATAGCTCTTGTTTTTCTCTGTCAAAGGGGATGCCCGTCGTTTCAATGACTCCCGAGGTGGATTTGATCTTGAATTTGTTCCCTGGGTTTAATATACCATACTTCAAGGGCTCATTAAGACGGTTTCCAACAGCATTCACCACAGCTACCTTTGTAATATTAGTGCTGTTCTCCGAGATAGAAGTGGAATAAAAACTTTGCGTAAAATGGAGCCCACTATCCATGGCTTCTTTTACCATTATGGTCACCATAGCAGTGCTGTAAAATTTCCCATCAGATACTCTTACTATAAGCATATAATGATCTTTGGAAAGAGTATTATTTTTTATGGTGAGTACCCCAGTACTTGAATCAATCAAAAAATGGTCCACATTGCCTTCCATCAGACTGTAGGTTAGTTCAGGTGGAACCTCTGAATCTGGGTCTGTAGCCTTGACTTTAAGAACCTCTACACCAACGTAAGTGGGCAAAAGCAAGACTGTCTCAAACACAGCCTGACTGAAGACTGGAGGATTGTCATTGATGTCAGTTACTTCAATAGTAACTTCGACTGGACTCTCCGCTGTAAGCTGTGGATTTCCACTATCTCTAACATGCACATGGAAATGGAAGTGTGCTATGGTTTCATGGTCTAAATCTGCAATTGTTCGGATCGCGCCAGTGCTGGAATCTACAGTGAAGTACTTCTTAGCAGTGGATTCAACAATCTGATAGACCAGCAAAGCATTCTGATTACTGTCGGCATCTGTGGCTCGTATCACCAGTGGGTTGTTAGCTGAGCTCCGGACTATGCTGTTTACGGGAGCAGCTTCACTTATGCTACCCGAGTATTGGGAGAGGAGAAAAACTGGCAAGTTATCATTTTCGTCAACAATCTGAACGTTGACGGTGGCATTTGATGCCATTCCTGCCATGTTAGTTGCTTGAACAATGAGCTGGTAAGAGGAAGTGCGTTCATAATCAAGTGGCTTTTGACTGGTGATGACTCCAGAATATGGGTTTATAGTAAAGGCTCCATCCACATTTCCATCCTTGACCTCATAAACTAATGTAGACTGACTGATTGCAGAGATCAAAATGACTGAAGTCCCAATATCAACATTTTCATTAACTTCTGCTTGGTATTCCTTGTGCGTGAACTTTGGATGGGAATTATCTGACATGGTCACTGAAATGCGTACAATTGCTGTTGTAGACAGTGGTGGTGAACCTTGATCAGTTACCTTGACCGACAAAACAAACTGTCCCATTGTTGTCAAGTCTGGCTCTTTCAATACTGTGATGATGCCTAAAACTGGTTCAATCTTGAATGTGTTTCCAGTGTTTCCTAAAACATAAATGTTGAAAGCTATATTAGAAGTGAAATCTTGAAAATTCTGTTATAAAACTAATCTATGATACTGTCACATTAACCCACAAGTGTTCTTCAGTAAAACTAGTAATTGCATAGAATTAAAAAAGCAGGTTCCTAAATCTGAGCTCCTAAATCCATATTTAGCTACCCAAATAAGTGGCCTGATTTTCCTAAGTGCTGAGCATCCAGCAACTTCCACTGACTTCAGAAAATCAGACTACGTATTCAGGTGTGTAAATATGGCCCTAAGAGCCCCTTTTTGAAAATCTTGGTTGTTTCATATTGATTAAAACAAAGCATTTTACTCTGTCTTTAAAGATTTAAAATTATCTTAATGGCTACTGCAGGTGCTCAATACCTCTGAAACCCACACTATTTCTATTTAGATGCCTACACATGCATTTAAGAGCCTAACTTTAAGATCTCAGGTTTGAAAATTTGGGCAATGTATACTATGCGAAAGTAAAATGTGGGCAAATCCACCCCACATATTATGGAATTAGACTATCAAATAGTTGTGTGCCTGCGACACAAAAAGGAGATCATAGGCTAACAAGCCAATTGCTTGATAAAGGGATAACAATTCATGCCCTGAAATAAAGAGGCTATTAAGCAACTATAGAGAAGATTACAAAGGCTACAAAGAACTGAATACAAAGCGTTAGAACAGAATTTAGAAAAATTACAAGGAAAAATCTCATATAAAATAGATAAAAGTATCTTGTGGAAGAGTTTTTTTTATTTGATTTCTGAGGAAAGAGAAATCTAGATTAATAAGATTTTGTAGAAAATGTTTTAAGATCAGTGTTAGAATGTGCAGAGAGGTCACTGACTGCATAAAGGAGAAAATAATGTGTTTGAATCAAATTTTTTTGTTTTGTCTTTTGTTTGTTTTTTGTTCAACTAATGTGTGGTATACTCTTTGACTGTTCTGCAGGAGACAGATGCAAAACTTTAAGGTCTGTCCAAGTTTTTAAGAGTTACTACATCACCTTTATTAGGCAACATTTTTTTCTGCGGCATCTTAAGTAACTGCTTAAAATGTGTGTGTGTGTGCGCACACACACAAGCTCTTTTTTTCTCATTTTGATTCCAAAGCCAAACAGCCTATACTGACCTTTACCAATTATGAATCTTTATTGTCAAACCATTCCTGATATCATGGTACATTATCATGGAGACTATTCCTGGGATCTTTTTGCTAGTCAAGGGCCCATGACTGCTATAAGAACATTTCTCATACACCACTGAGTGGTAACCATTAGCAAACAATGATCTTTGAGTGGCAACTGCTCCAGCTGTTGCGCAGAGGGCAGCATGTGTGAAAATTCCAGCTGGGGAACAAACTATGAGGCCATCCAAGAAGTAAATAAATACAGATTATCTGAAAGCTGTAACGGACTGCTAAGATTACCTGTATTTGCTGCAGGTTCTGAGGATAGTCCAAACAGCAGAGATCAGTATGATAGTGACTCCGAATATCAACTATACACACGTCTATAAGAGCTACAGAGGCCAAGGGTTATGCTAGCTAAACCAAACTTTGTGCTGTTCACTGAGAAGCCTGGGGTGCAGATTCCCACAAGAATGAGCACACTGGTGGCACTGACAAACATTGCATATGGCAGAGCAGTTTTATTTTGTTAGTGCTAGCTAATAGGAATCAGTTACAGTCACAGACTGATGCATAATAAGGATGTGGGGGGTTGTTTTTCTCCTTTAGAAATTTTCTTATTAAATAATGAGACTACTGCTTTCATCATTCAAAATACTCCCTGTGAATAGAGAAGCTGTGTATGATCTGAGCCCAGCTGTTAAAATCAGCATCCTCACTGCACAGAATTTATAGGTTATAGAAACTACAGCAACTGAAGCATTAATTTAGATACATCTAGGATTGAAACATCTGTGCATAATGAAACCATAGGAGTTCAGTTTTAGAGTAAATGGAAGCCTGAAGCCTGAAACAGAGCTCATGATGAAACAGAAACAGACAGTTATAGAAGACAAACATATATGCAAACACTTTGGAGGGTAGAACTAAAATTCAAAGGGATCTGGATAAAGTGGAGAACTGGGCTACAGACAAGATGAAATTCAACAAAGACAAATGCAAGGTGCTACACCAAATAACCAAATGCACAAACCAGAATGGAGGATAATTGGATTGGCAGCAGCACTGCTGGGAAAGATCTGGGAATTGTGGTGGATCACAGCCCCAACATGAGTCAACAATGTGATGATGTTGCAAAAGAAGCAAATGAAATTTTGGGTTGTACTAAAGGAGGCACAGCATGCAAGTCACAGGAAGTGATAGTATCGCTCTACTCAGCACTGGTTAGGCCTCCGCTGGAGTACTGTGTCCAGTTTTGGTCACCGCTGTACAGAAAGGCTATAAAGACACTGGAAAGGATCCAGAGGCAAGAAATGAAGATGATCAAAAGCCATACGAGCAAAGGCTGAAGGAACTGGGTCTGTTTAGTATGGAAAAGAGGAGACTAAAATAGAACATGATAGTGATCTTCAAATATGTAAAAGGCTGCGTGACAAGATGTAATTGCCCCATACTAGAGAAGGAAGAGTTAACTCAGGGGTGGGCAAACTATGGCCCACAGGCTAATTCTGTCTGCCCTCCCCTGAGTTCCCGGCTGGGGAGGCTAGCTCCTTCCCCCTGTCCTGCTGTTCCCTCTCCCCGCAGCCTCAGCGCGCCATGCAAGCAGCGCTCTGGAGGGGAGGGGCTGCACGCTCTGGCGGATCACTGCAGCAGCGTGTCTGGCTCTGGGCCAGACACGCTGTTCTGAGTGGCGTCGTAAGGGGGCTGAGGGTTGGATAAGGGCCAGAGGGTCTCAGGGGGCAGTCAGGGGACCAGGAACGGGGGGATTGGATAGGGTGTGGGAATCCCAGGAGGCCTGTCAGGAGGCGAGGATGTGGCTAGGAGTCAGGGCAGTCAGGGGAGAGGGAGCAGGGGGGCTGGATGGGGGTGGAGTCCTGGGTGGTGATTAGGGACAGGGGGTCTCTGGAGGGGCAGTCAGGGGACAAGGAGCAGGGGGGCTTACATAGGGGTAGGGTCTTGGTGGGGGTGGTTAAGGGCGGGGATCTCTGGAGGGAGTAGTCAGGAGACAAGGAGCGGCGGGGGGGAACTGGATGGGTCAGGAGTTCTGAGGGGGGGGCAGTCAGAAGCGGGAAGTGGGTGGGGGTTAGATAGGGGGCGTGGCCAGGCTGTTTGGGGAGACACAGCCTTCCCTACCCGGCCCTCCATACAATTTTGAACCCCAATGTGGCCCTCAAGCCAAAAAGTTTGCCCACCCCTGAGTTAACCCCACATGCTGGGTGGAGGAAACCACATCCCCTTGCCACTCCTGGGCATGCTCCATTATGTACTGTAGTATGAGTGCATGGTAGCCATATTCTTAAAGTACTACATTATTTATGATGTGTGTTGTGGTAGCACCTAGAGGCCAACCAGGTTGGGGTCCCATTGTGCTAGGTGCTGTACAAGGATACAGTAAATAGCAATCTCTTCTCCAAAGAGCTCACAGTTGAGACACAAAAGGTGGACAAGATAAACCAGTGGGCTGTGGGACAGATAGGCTAATAAAAGTAGTAGGACGTGTGCAATTCTGGATGGGTTTGCTGTCTACCTCTTTAAAAAAATCAATAAACCAGTCCCATGCCTTGACCCACACTCAACACACACACACACACACACACACACAGAGAGAGAGAGAGAGAGAGAGAAAGAGAGAGAGAGAGAGAGAGTAATAGGGAATATAAAACTATAGTCCAATGAGTGAATCATGGAGGAGGAGCATGGAGGGTAGTAGATGGCTCAGGTAATTGAAGAGGGAGTCTTTTATCACTAGTTTGTCAGTTGGAATCTGCTTCAGGTAGATGCTCAGGTCGGCTGACCTCGAACAAAGTGATCTGCTGGCTTCTACCCCAGTGCTAGCAGAAGAGAGGCCCCTGGGTTCTGTTGCAACCTCTTCTACTAACACTGGACAAGTCTCTTCTCCGTTTCCTCACCCATCCTTAGTCCATTTTGACTATACAGACTGTTCTAAAACACTGTTTCTTTGGCTCCCATCTTGGAAGCCATAGCAGACTGGCCAAGGATGGAACAGGCACAGAGACAGAGAGTGGAATGCCCTCTCTCTCTGGGGTGATCCCTTAGGAAAGGGTGGAGGCATATTGGTGTGACAGTGTGGGTAAACATGAAATGCAGCTGCCCAGGCTGTGCTCATTCTGTGATGGTCAGGACTTTATTCTTCCAGGGTTATTAATCTACTGCCTTTTCTGAGAGCCACAATAAATAAAAGTTATTGCATCTATTTCTTTCAAAGGCCACCTGTAGAATGGTGATGTACTCTGTGTAGAACTGTATTTCACCAACACACTCCATCTGAACATAATGCTCTGACACATTTATTTGTAAGGCTGATGGGAACCCTGCCTAATTAATTGTGCATAGAGTCACACGTGTCAAGGAAGGTGAAACCGAAATAGACAAAAACAACCACAGCTGTCCGTCCATAGAGCTTGAGACCAGCTCCTTCCCTGACAGTAAGTTGTCTGATTCTCTGCTGGAGCTGCTCACACTCTTGACACTGGCTGACTATAGGGGAAAATGATCACAGGAAGGACAGCGGGGAGACAGAACCAGTAGAGAGGCAGTATGAACCATGGATAGAGAACTGGATTGGGACTTGGCTTCTATTCCCACATTGCCACTTATTTTGAGCTAATCACTTCACCTCTGACTGCTTCTGCTTCCACCCTTTATCTGTCATGTCTATTTAGATTGTTAGCTCCTAGAGATGAAGGCCAGAAGGGACCACCAGATCATTCTGTCTGACTTCCTATATATGACAGGAACATCAGCACCACCCAGCACCTGAACACTAAATCCAACAACCAAAATTAAACCAAAGTATTACAGCCCATGGGAGACCAGACTACTGTGTGCCACAAACAGAGAATGGGAAGGAATGAGATGCCCAAGACTTCTGCGATGGCAGGGAAATGGTTAAGTGAGATACCCAGATAATCCTGGCAAGGGACTTATACCCACATGCTGCAGAGGAAGGCAAAATATCCACCAAGGTCACATATAGTGACCCCCTCACCACATACAGTGATCACTTCCCAAACCCACATATAGTGATCACTGAACATGTGAGCGAGAACCAGCCAGTCGAACACCTGAGAGCGAAAGAGTGCTCAGTGCCACTTCAGAGCCAGGGCCTTCCCTGCCCAATATCCCACCTCCAGCCTTGGCTGTCCTTGATGTGCCAGAGAAAGGACATTAAAAAAACAACCCAGAATATACGGAAATCCCTTTCTGACCCTGGTGAGGTCAGGTGGCTGACTGGAACCCTGCAGCAGGAGTTTTTAGGAACATAAGACAAACAGAAAGTGAGCCCTTCCCCCCACCATCACACGCAACCCCATCACACAGAGCAGGGACTGTTTCTGTGCATCTGTGCAATGTTCCTGATCTAAGTCAGGGTCTCCAGAGGATACCAGGATATAAATAATAAACCTGCATTTTGACCACATGCATAAATAATATAGATGATTACTTAGGTGGTCCAGCTTGGCTGCTTTTCAGGTCTGTATTTAACCATTTTCTGTTTTGAACAACTTATGACATATCTTCCTATTTGCTTAAGGAAGTGAAATTTCAATTCCTGTCATTCTTACAAAACTTCCAGGGTAGAGACGGGTGAACAAGAATGAGAGTTCCTGAGGGCTTGTTAACATGAGAAAGTTGCATGGTTTAATTTAAGGTGTGTGGTGCATAAAGTTGTATAGGCACTCTTATTTCAGTTTGAGAGAGGCTTATTTCAGATGAGTCAAACCGGTTCCTAACTGACTTACACAACAACCAAGCCAGCCAACACACACCGAAAAGATATTTTTGCTCAGGGCTGGGTATGTAGCCTTAGTGTTTCTGGAAAGGCTAAGGCTACACAAATGTCACAAGCAATAAATGTTCTGTGGCCATTGGAAAACTCTTGATATCTCAATGAAGAGGATTGTTTAGATATTTTGGAAACTGGCTCAGATGTTGAACTGTTTGAACCGCGTTTTAATAGGCATGCTTAGTGTTTGTCTATTAATATGTTTCTGATACTAAGAATAATGGGCGAGATCCTCAGCTGTTGTAAATTGGCATGGCTCCATTGAAGTGAATGGGTCTCTAGAAAACCATAAGTATCACCTGCATAGATCAGTCTGCAAGATCAAGGTCTAATAAGTGAAGTCTGTGTCTTAATTAATCATTGGGACCATCATGGAGTCTGGGATTTCTCTTCTTTGTGATCTACAACTGAGAAGTGTGATATAGGTGCCAAGTATTGTTATTATTAAAATGGGAAATTCATATTATTTCAAAGTGCAGAATGCAGTGGCAACACAAAAGCAATCTGAGAGATAGGATTTTCCATTTTCTCACTTTTTCCAAGTATCTCTACTCAATGCATACTAAGTTCCGGCTTTGGAAATGGTTTCTAAACTCAAATCTATAAAAGCAATAAAATGTTCACCTCTTACATATATATGCATACACACAGAAATGTATTAGGGAAATTAAACCATGAAAAATACAGGATTGACAGCCTTGGAGATACACATCTACTAATTTTCCACAGTAGCAGCACAGCACGGACAAAGGCAATGCAAGTTTCCAAAAAGTCCAAAAGCTCTGCTCTGGAGTAACCAACGCTAGGGCCAGAAAGGAAACTCAGGCCTAAGCTATACTCAAAATTTTTGCCAGCAGAGCTATGCCGGCAAACCTTCCCAATGCAGACACAGCTTATACTAGCAATAAAGTGCTACTGCTGGTATAGCTTATACCGTTTCAGTGAGAGAGATAAGCTGTACCAGACAAAACACTTTTATACCTATATAAGATGCCTCTATATGAGGGCCTTCGCATGCACAGAAATCTTAGCTGGGGGAAGGAGGAATATCATACCCTATGCCGGCAAAAGTGGCCTCAGTCTCCCTGCTCCTCTGATTAAAATGTCCACAGAGATGCAAGTTAGCACCAGCTGTCATTGTTAGTTTATGATGAAGCCATCCTGTCCACTGCACTAGAATGAAGCCAGTAAAACAAAAAATGGAGATCAGATGGAATGACTTTCAGTCACTGATTTGTGGGTATTTGAACCAATGACCTAGAGGTAAAAGCCTCAGTAGCCATCTAATTAAAAGGAAGTTTACTCTCCCTGATCGGTAGCTTAAATGTTGAAAATAGCAGACAAGAATTTGTAATTTTTAAGATTTCTTACTGAATTACAATCTCTGAATTCAAGCCAACATAATCACTCTTTTCAGTTTATAGAATGCATCAAGTTGCAGCCTTTGCTGTCTCTGTGCTCTAACCTGCTTCTATTGTGTAGATAAGCTCTGCGTTTTCTCCTTTATCTTTATCCAAAGCAGTGACCTGCAAAACAGCAGATCCAATAGCTGCTGACTCATACACCAAGGCTTCATACAAAGGACTGGTGAAGTAGGGACTGTGATCATTAGAATCTTCCACATTTATGATGACTCTGGCCAGGTTTCTTCGATAAGGAAACTCCTGATCTCGAACCTATAGAAAACAATGCAGGAGAAACATCTTGAAATAACTTTATTAGCAGTAATAATAACGATTTGAACCCTGGCAATGTGCTCATTGCTGTACAATACACAAAATACAGCCTTTTCTCACCCCAAAGACTTGAAAATTTAAAAGACAGACAAACAGAAGAGATGGCACAAAGTGAGAAATCAAGAGGAGAAAAGGACTTGGAGGGTATTTTTAAATTTAATTTATTGTAAATGTATTCCTGGTGCTCCTCACACTGAAGATGTAGATTTTCAAACTGATACAAAATAATGCCGTCTCCTTTAATGTTCAGTTTTGAGTTTGTGCCAAAGGTTCTCTAATGCTGACAAATACAATATAAACTGCTATGTGCCATGACCTTCACTGCCGCCATAGTGTGGGAACAGAGCAGCAGTATGTATAGCGTACATCTACATAGCTTTGTTCCTTCTTTCCAAAAAAATGTATGTGATTGCACACACAATGACCAGTTATGTGGCTACCTAATCATTTGCATGTAAAAACTCAATACAGGTACGTGTGGATTTTTGTACCAGCAAATATGTGCCTACGTTTTTGAATATCACAGTACTCATGGTAAAAAGAATAATGCTGATCCTAGGGGGTGCTGAGCACTCTTCACTTAGACTGCATCAGTGGGGATTGATCAAACCTCGCAAGAGGGACTCAAAACCTTGCAGACCTGGAGCTGTTATTTACTCCTGTAGCTCTCCCACTCTCACATCTAAAATCTCAGCACTGACTACTGTGAAGATCCTACCGGCAGGTATAAGACAACCTTGAATATTTTGGTCCTTCTTAAATAAAGCAAGCAAACTTTGCATCATCTGAAGGCCAAGCACACAATCCCAGCAATGATCTCCATGCCTGGTTCCTCTATAGTCATCTCTGCACTCCTCCTTAGCTCCTGTCACATCTCACTCACCGCAAGTCTGCCTTCTCCTTGTGCTCTGATTGCCTGAAGATGAGTAGCAGCATGCAGGATGGTGCCTAAGTTGTTTCCTTCTAAAGCTAGCCTTGCATCTAACAGGCCACAAGGGAGTGCTTCAAAGGACTTATCCTGCACGGCTCTTAGATGGCTAAAGAAAATTAGTAGGTTACACTGTTTAAACTAACTGAGTTTTTTGTTTTGTTTTAAAATTAACCTCCACTTCATAATATGCAACTTCCACATCAAAGCAGAGCACATTCAGCTCTATAATTTAGGCACATTGAGCATACAAACTGATAATTAATTTTTTTCTCTGCCTACCCTAGTGTTTGGAAATGTAGCTGAAAGCTATTTGGTTTATGAATATCTACTACCTTGAAATAAACCTATATAAGTAAACTATATATCAGGCTGCCATGCTTCCAAAGGCTGCAGGTTTGTGAACTGCAAGAAAGCGATTCTTCTGTGAGTGACTTCTCAAAGAACTTTCTAGCTTCTCTTCAGAAACTCTGAAAATGATCTCAGATGAAAGGGCCAGATGTCAAGAGATTATAACATTTCTTGCTTGTTCTCCCTCAAGATGGCAAATCATTTCCTATTAGATAAAACGTACTGGTAATAAGTCTTGCAGAGCTTAAATAAAAAATGTAAAATCAATGCATGGTGCAGGAAAAGATTAAATTAATTACTATTTATCATACTGAAAACTCTTTGCTTATCCAAAGGCTAAAGCAAATATACACCTTAAACAGCAATGATAGTGTTCTAGGCACCAACCTTATATTCCATTCTTACCATTACATTAAGGATGTGCTTATCTTGAGCTTCATGGTCTAATCTCTCGGCAGTGTATATCACTCCTGTGCTGGGGTCAATTCTGAATTTTCTCATGCTGACTGAGTCAATGCTGCTGTGAACAATGTAGCTCAACTTGTGTTTCTCGTCTCTGTCTATAGCTTCGACCTGCAGTATCTCAGTATCAGGGAGGATGTCCTCCGAAATCGTGACATCGTAACTTGGGTGAGAGAATTCTGGACCATTATCATTGTTATCCAATACTTTGATAAGAACCTACAGATAACATGAAATAAATAAATCAGTAAAGCAACTATGACTAAGAGACACTGAAGTCAAGTCAGTTCACTCAACAGGCACTCAAAGAAATATGATTTACAGAGCTGTCCGATATGTTATTCATATACATGCTGGGACAGAGGAATCAAGCGGTATTATTTAATATTAAACAGTCACCTCCACAATCAAAATAAATAGCAAGAATATTCAATGGGAAAGCAAACTGATTCTAATTAAAATGATCTACTCTATAGAGGATCGTTAATGATCTAAACAAGAGATTCACAACGCCTAGGTTTCCAGCAATAATTGGAATGACTTAGTATTTGGAACTCTGAATTGCTATAGAGACATTAGCTTTGTGGGTGTTAACAGAGAGCTGTATACACATTCTGGGCATTTTTTTCTCATTATCATCAAGTCCACAAAACTGATCATTTTCCCGCTGTTTACATCTTTTCTCTTATCGGACTAAGCATTCATTAAATCCTGTAACCTTCTCAGCCACACATATTGCACTGTGACGTACTGTCAGTCAATATGTTGGTATCCAGACACAACAGTGATGGGTACTGCAAGTGTTCATCAAATTTTAAGCAACAATCCTATTGTAGGAGAGGAAATTTGGGCCAAGAAACAATTCAAGGCCACACAGATCTAAAGCCAGGTAAATTGGAACATATTTTCCAGGATAGGTGATCAAAAAACACTGGCTACATGGCAGATATATTTTAAAATAATTTACAATTCCATATAATCCCCTCCTGTCTATCCTCTGCCCAGGACTCCAGCCTTTATCCCCACTTGTTCAATTTTCCCTCAAACACTTTTGTGCTTTCCCCCAATCTTTGCCTCAAGCCTGGGAGGAACTCCCCATAACAATCTGAAAAGCCGTACATTATCCTCTTTCAAATCCCTCCTTAAAACTTAACTCCAAAGTGATGTCCACAAAACACTGATCAGTGGTACTCTGCAACTTCAGGGTATTATACTGTTGCCCTGGTCTTTCCCCATCCAGTTGTTGTATCCATCTGCTCTCTTCCCTCATAGGTTGTAGACAGGGCACTCTTTTCATTAAATGTGTATGTGTACTGCCAAGAACAACAGGGCCTCAAATACTGATGGGGGGAGGGGGGAGGCTCTAGATGCTACCCCAATTCAAATGATTAATAATCACCATCCTCACCTTCAAGTATTTGATTAGCTACAATTTCACCAATATGTAACCATAAATATACCACAAAATGTGTTTATCACCAGATGAGGAATCAGATCTCTGCTGTGGGCTTGATTTCAAGCCTGTATATGCTATTGATGACTTCTGGGACCCTGGCAGCAGAATCACAGAAGAAGGCAACGAAAAGTGTTTGTAACACTGAAACAGACAACACATACAGCTGTATCTTTCATTGCATTGGGGAAAAGCAGTCTCTCCTGCAGAGGATGTCTGAGAAACTCGATACGCTTTTTACAAAGAGTGCATGTAACACTAGAGATGAAGAATAAATGTACCACAGGAGGGAATCCATCATTTAAAAAAATAGTCCTCACAGGTTGCCAGCTATAAATGAACTGATCCTATTATTTAAAAGTTTTAGAACAAGACAGAGAATGAACTGAGACACTGCCAAGGAGATGTAGTTATAAACCAAGCACATGTCTGCTAGGTGATCCAACTATCCTCCAGGATACTACCTCTTGTATAAAGAAGTGCCTCAAACTGACTCTTTTGTAACAGAAAGAGTTTATTACAGTGCTGGATCAAGCCCTGCTCCCCCACACTTTTTGTTTTAGTAGAGGAAAAATCTATTTAATCTGTTACTACAGTATCACATGAAAAGACATGGCCTCGGAGGGAAATGAACCTTAAAACATTCCCATGTTTGGAAGCCTTTCTTGAATATTTTACCAGACAGAGTACAAGCAGTTGCAAACTCCAGTCACAATGACCTAGCTGAGAACTGACTAAAAAGCAGTTGCAATGAAATGGTGTATATCTTAAAGTTATTATAAAGGATTTAGCATGTGACTGTGCATTTGGGAAAGTTTGATCTTTGATAGCTTATGGGGATAGGAAGAAAGGAGGAAGCTATATTAGGTTATTTTTTGGTGGGTGAGAAAGAAAAGTATAATAGAGGGGTAAACATATATAATTAGTTCTATAATGATGACAAATCTCCCTTACTCATTGCAGTTTTATTTTTCTTAAGATACATAATGCATCAGGATATGTTCATAACCTTACTGAGATAAATGAATCCTTTAAAAAAACCCGATGTAGCACTTAGGGATTGTAGATGCCTTAAAACATGGGAAAAGGTTTGGAATAAAAATAAAGAACCTAATTGTGCTCTACACGCACACAGTGTAAGGCTACCTGACCAACAACTTGCTCCTTTGTGAGCATAGAAAAGAGACATCGAAGCAATGTGAATGTGGGAGATTATGATGGGAACATGATCTCCAACTCTAACACTTAATATGAAACTATTCAAATAGAACATTCCCTAAAAGCCATGACACTTTCAGCCCTTGACACATCCTACTGTAAAGCCGCGTGCTTATTATTTGCTGCATTGTTAATACAGATTACATTTATTTTGGGATCATTACAAGTTGCCATATGAGGGTTGTTTTTTTTAACTAATGCCCGAGTGTGTTAGTTCAATCCACTCTCTCCATAGGAAATAATGGTTATGCAAACGTGGGAGCTCACAGTGACAAGTCTTAACAGCACTGAATTATGTGCCACAATGGGGATGTTAACCACCAACATCATTGTTGCTGTGTTGTATATGATTATACAAATGACATGGTTGCTTCCCGCTAGGTGTTTAGGTGCAGGATTTCTGATTCCATTGTGGCAACCAGGAGAGGTAAGCTCAAGTGGTTGTGTTATCGCAACCCAGAGAGGTGTACATGACTTTGTTCACCTCCTTGATTGTGCAATCACAGCTCCTTGATTTATGAGAGCAGTAGGCAACCTATGGAACACCAAAGGCAGCACGCGAACTGATTTTCAGTGGTACTCACGCTGCCCGGGTCCTGGCCACTGGTCTGGGGGGCTCTGCCTTTTAATTTAATGTTAAATGAAGCTTCTTACACATTTTAAAAATATTCTTACTTTACATACAATAATAGTTTAGTTCTATATTATAGACTTGTAGAAAGAGACCTTCTAAAAATGTTAAAATGTATTACTGGCACGCAAAACCTTAAATTAGAGTGAATAAATGAAAGGTTGCTGAATCCCGATCTATGATCTCATGTAATCTCATAAACTAAGCAGTGCTGCGCTGGGTCAACATCAAGAGACCAAAATGGAAACCAAGATGTTACAGGAAATCACAGCAGTGATTCATTAGATGGCACTCGCTTTGATACACGAATGAACTAATGATCCAGCACATTATTAGGGAGCATTGAGGTGTTAAGACTGAGGTCCTAATTAGTTGTGGTCATTAAAAATCCCATGGAACTTTGCACTTTAAATTTTCTTGGTAGTTTCACGGATAAGATGGTTTTCTTTTCACTTTCTATCCTGAACTGCTATGAAATCTTGATAGTTGCTGTTTAATGGCTGCCAACCTCCTCCCTAGAGATGAGTGCATTTTAGTGGTGTGTGAAGTGATCCATAGTGCAATATGTATTATTTATTACATACTTTGCATTTCTATAGTACCTTCCCATCTGAAGATCTTAAAGTGCGTCACGAACATTAACGATTGAAGATGACACTATCAACTTGAAATTTAGTCTATTAAAAAAAGGAGCTAAAAGTAATTTCAGGTATTGTCACCTGCCCTTCTGTATCCCTGCCAATTTGTTATGGGTTTATAATCAGATTTTTCTATGTTATTTAAAATCATGTTCTCTTCCCTATTGCTGTGTGAAAGTCCTCTCCCCACCCAAATAAAAACAGTGGAAACTGACTGTACGGGGGAAAATGATCATATGCAAAGTGTTTCAACTCTACAAACTGGACAAAGTATAGAATTCTGTTTTCTCCAAGTCTTTAAATTCTTGCAATCTTAGGAGTTACTTGTAAAAACTGTAGGTAAAAAATGTGCAGACGCAAATATGACTTTTAAGCTGATGCTATCCTATTATGCCTCGCAGCACTTCTGTAGGAAGACAAGTATTATTATCCTCATTCTACAGCTAGGATAAAACAAAAGGGAGGGGGGTGATGCTGTACGATCAAAATGTAACCATTTATATCATTTATATTGCCACTAATAGCCAAATGCAACAAATCTTGTTCAGAGTATGTCATGTAAGGTATTAATGGAAAAGATACAATCTATCAAACATGATTATCCTTTTGGATGCATGTATCATCTTTGTATCTAAAGTTATGCATACTGACTCTGTACCAGTATTTCAAATGTGTTTGCTCCTGGGGTAACATCCACAAGGTAGTTTACATCCAGTTTAGCCAGCACATTGTGAATGGATCATTCAAGTTGATGGCCCATTAAAGGAAAACCAGGGCCATAGAAGAAGCTTGACCTAGGGCCAGAGAGCTTTCCTTTGCATGCCTTAGCCAGAATATGGGTAATGGCTGCTCCTATGAGTCATCAAAGCATGCAAGGGCATGTAACTCGCTCATGTGTCCCTGGACTCCATCTTGTGCCTGTAATTTTCCACAAACTAAGACTGAGAACAGTCCCTCCACATGGGAAAAGTTACAAAGGACCCTGAAAGCATGGGCAGCTAGTTCTATGGGCCCATGGTGCCTGGGCACCAGGAATATTCCTAGCCCAGGGCTCGGATCCAGCAATGTTTGAGGCCGGGTCTCTCCCCCAGCCCCACCTTCAGCCCCCGGGTGCTCCCTCCCCATTCCGCATGTCCCACCACCAGCAGCGCAGCAGAGCTGAGCAGCTTCCTGCCTGCTCGCTCGATGTGGCCGCTGGCCCCTCCCTGTGGCCTCTGGGTGGGGTGGGTCTGTGTCCCGCCCCAAGTGCCCCTGCAGCAAATAGGAAGCTGCGGGGGTAGTGTCTGGGGATAGAAGTGCATGGAGGCCCCCTGCCCTGCCCTGCCTAGGAGCATCATGTAAGCGCCGCAACCCTCCCCACTCCCTCCCAGTGCCCGTACCCCAACCCCTAGCCCTGAGCCTGCCCCCAATCTCCCTCCCAGAGCCTGCACCCACTCCCTCCACACCTCCTCTTGTCCCCAAACTCCCTCCCAGAGTCTGCCCCCAAACTCCTTCCCAGAGCCCAAACTCCTCCCCCTTCCTGCACACCTATCCCCTGCTCCCAAACTCCCTCCCAGAGCCTGCCCCCACCCCCAGCCTGCCTCCAAACTCCCTTCCAGAGCCTGCACCCACTCTGCACCCCATCTTATCCCCAAACTCCCCCCCAAAGCATGCACCCCTGCCCCACTCCTGCATACCCACCCCCTTCCCCCAAACTTGGAATATTTTATGGAAGAATAATCACCTGTCTGGGGTGTGTCTGCCCTATTTCTCAGCTGTTCCTCCTGAATTTGGCATCCTCAGCTGTGACACCCTGAGACACAGCAACAGGCTGTTATATGACTTATCCATTATCACACAAGGAGTCTGGGGCTGGACTGGGAATAGAATCCAGATCTCTTGATTATTAGAGGTATATTCTTGATCCATTTCCTCATTAGTCCTGTCACCTTACAATATTTCCTTATCTTGTAGAAGATTTCCTGCCATGCTGGATGAATTTTATAGACTAAAAATGAGTTCCAGAGGGGAAAAAAAGTCCTTCTCTTCAAAAAAGGAGCAATGTTAAGGTGTCATGAACACTGCACACACACAGATAGGTCTTGATTATACATATATGGATAACATTAAATGAGCTGAGCTGAATTCAATCAGAGTACTCATGTGAATAAAGTTATTCAAAAACAAGTATTTGCAGGATTGTGCCGAAGTCCAAGGGTGAAATCCAGGCCCCACTGACAAACCTCCCATTGACTTAAATGTAGCCATGATTTCACTCCTGAAGCCTTAAATCTTAAACATCCTACAGTGAGGGAAGTGTCTTGTGTTTTTTACAGGAATTAAGTCTTATCAACAAAACTGGATCCAAGGCTAACAATGCATGTGTGTGTGTGTGTTTCAAACCCTTTTCTTTTGCTCCAAATTGAAAATCTGACCTGAATGAATCTGCCATTCATTACTGTTACTTCATGGGTCAAGCAAGCTTTTAATCAGACAAAGATTCATTGGCACACATCAGGATTGGCTTTTAAAAATATTTATATACTAGCTGCAGTTGCCCAAAGTTGTTGTCAACTTGGAAGAAGGTAAATGTTAATATTGTAGATCAGTGGAGCATTATGTTGTCACAATACCTATTATTTAAAATGAAAGTCTGATTTTAAAAGTTCTATGTTACATCCCTTCAATGAGATGCAATGAAAATATTTAATGCTTGCATTCTAAGTAGTGATGGCCTCAGGAATTTCTCCTTACTGAGGTCACCGATTAAAACACTTTTCATATGCAAACGTTATCTGAATGACTTTATCCACCCTCATAAAGCAAACTTCCAGCACAGCAATCCTTGAAAGCTCATATCTTTTCCAATATGTAGCAGGCTCTACAAAAGCTTGCCCATTTCTGGTCACATTGTGCGCTGTCTAATTTACAGTCCGAACAAGTGCCTTGCTATAAAAGATCTCCTTCTCCCTACTCACTTCCTATTTCCCACAGTTAAAGCAAATTTCAAATAAAGGACCTTGTGGAGCTCCAAGCTTATAAATTAGGCAAAGTAACTCTCAGAGCATTACCAGAGACTTTGTATTCAAAATGGCAAGTGACAGGCCTAGAGAAATACAATCAAATCAAATCAGAACAAAGCCTAATGCAGGAAGTCTCTCCAAAGCCGTTTTTAATGTTGCCCATCACAAACACTTCTGGTCGAGGCAAAACGTAGTTGAATAAAAACTGGGCACATGCCAGGAGCTGCTTTACAGACATTTGAGGCTGGAAGAAACCTCTTGGGCTAATTGCTTGGTCAGGGAACTGTGTTGTACTACAACCTATTAAGTGCCTGAATTGCTTCAACTCAGCTTTGTTTTTGTATGAGTTTTGAAAACCTACTTTGATTTAATATTGCTTTCAAGAGTGTTACCACACTGGTTTACTTGTTACAACCTTGAAAGATTTTTTTCTACCCTTCTTAATTTTCCATACAAATGCAAACAATTTCTCCACCATCCTCAGTGGCCTGTCATTCATGCTTTAACATGTCTCTGAATTTATGCTGAAATGGAAAAGGCAAGGCTCCGGAGAGCAGAGGTTCTGCTTCTGGAGAATTGTCCTGCTCAGAAAAGTAAATAACTGAATCAAAACAAAATGTAGCTTCATCTCAGTTTTGTGCACCATTCACAATTACTAACTTAACAGTTAAGTCTTCTAGAACTGATTGCTATGAGAACAATTGTGGTAGCGGCTTAGACTGCGTACCACCCATGCCATCAGGAGACAGCAGAAAAAGGACTTCAGTGAAGGATCCAGTTTGTTTAACAACTGGCAACCTGGTAGAAGGCTGAAAGACGTTTTAAAAATGTCTCTAATTAAAGCGCACATGCGGAGCTATAGAGGGTTATGATGCTTCACCTACATTTTGATCCATAGCCACTGCTGGTTGAAGGCGAGCCTTTTGGCATTCTTCAGAAACAACCTCCCCCTCATGTGAAAGATCACTATGATTTATTAGGTATTCACTTCAGCAAAACTATTTCCTAAAATAAACGTGTGCCCTGTGCAAAGAGAACAAGTTCAACATCCTGAATGTGCCATCTAAAGGATTCTAATGAGCAGAACAATTCCATGGCTTTCTGCAAAAAGGAGGGAAAATATCCATTAACAATAGCTCTGGCTGAGGATCATTCAACCAGAAGACAATTTGGCTGGACTGGGCAAAAGCATTTTTAACACGAGCTAGGACTATTGCTCACAGAAAAATGTGTAGGAGTAGAGCCCTAAGCATTCAGAAAGCATGAACCAAGCTATCCAAATCATGAAATTGGTTTATAAATAATGAGATTCCTTGTTTAAAAAACAATACACCTAGGCATTTTTTCCTTTACTGTCTGGATTTTGAGCCTTCACATTTTCTCTGAACCAGGAGGAATAAAACTTTCATTACAAAATCCAAAAGGAAGCTGTGTTTTTGAAATGTCTGCAACATGCATGGAAACTACTTAAAACCACCATAATAGAGGCTCAACTAAAAAAAACAGTCAGAGATCCAAAAAATGCCACCATGGCTAAACAGCAGAGTAATAGAGGTGGTATGGGACAAAAAGGCAACCTTTAAAAACTGGAAATCAAATCCTACTGAGGAAAACTGAAAGGAGCATAAACTCTGGCAAGTCAAGTGCAGAAGTATCATATGAGGCAGGCCAAAAAATAATTTGAAGGGCAAAAGACACAAAAACTAACAGCAATTTTTTAACAATACATCAGAGGAAGGAAGCCTGTACGGCCACTCGATCATTAAGCTGCTAAAGAAGCCCTTGAAGAGGATAAGGCTGTTCTGGAGAAGCTAAATGAATTCTGTGCATTGGTCTTCTCTGCAGAGGATGAGGGGGAGATTCTTACACCTGAGCCATTCTTTTAGGTGACAAATCTCAGGAACAGTACCAGACTGAGGTGTCAATAGAGAAGATTTTGGAACAAATCAATATGGTAAATGGTAATAAATCCCCAGGACCAAGTGGTATTCACCCAAGAGTTGTGAAGGAACTCAAATATGAAATTGCAGAACTGCTAACTGTGGTATATAACCTATAACTTAAATCAGCCTCTGTACCAGATGTCTGGAGGATAGCTAATGAAACACCAATGTTCAACAAAGGCTTCATGGACAATCCTGGCAAGTACAGACCAGTATGCCTTACTTCAGTATCAGGCAAATTAGTTGAAACTATAGTAAAAAACAGAATTGTCAGACACATAAGTGAACACAATTTGTTGGGGGAACAATCAACACGGTTTTTATAAAGGAAAATCATACCTTACCAATCTCTCAGAATTCTCTGAGGGTGTCAGCAAGCATGTGGACACAGTTGATGTCGCAGATACAGCATACTTGGACTTTCAGAAGGCTTTTACAAAGACCCACAACAAAGGCTCTTAAGCAAAGTAAGCAGTCATGGAATACGAGGGAAGGTCCTCTCATGGATAAGTAACTGCTTAAAAGGGTAGGAATAAATGGATAGTTTTCAGAATGGAGAGAGGTAAATAGCGGTGTCCATCAGGAATCTATACTGGGACTTGTGCTGGGCAAATATTCATAAATGATCTGGAAAAAGGGCAAACAGTGAAGTGACAAACTCCGCAGATGATATTAAATTACTCAAGATTGTTAACTCCAAATCTGACCATGAAAGGAATCTCACAAAACTGACTAGGCAACAAAATGGCAGAAGAAATTCAGTGATGATAAGTGAAAAAAAATGCTCACTGGAAAAAATCATCCCAACTGCAGTATACATACAAAATGAGGAGGTCTAAATGAGCTGTTACCACTGAGAAACATCTGCTCAAACAGGGGGAATATGATAGAACCACGAATGGTGTGGAGAAAGGGAAGAAGGAAGTGTTATTTATCCATTTACATAACACAAGAAGCAGGGGTCATCCAATGAAATAAATAGGCAGCAGGTTTAAAACAAACAAAAGGAAGTAGTTCTTCACACAGTGTGCAGTCAACCTGTGGAACTCGTTGCTAGAGGATGTTGTGAAGGCCAAAACTATAACTGAATTCAAAACAAAATTAGATAATTTCATGGAGGACAGGTCCACCAATGGCTATTAGCCAAGATGGTCAGGGAAGCAACCCTATGCTCTAGATGTCACTAAACATCTGACTAAGCTGGGACTAGGCGACAGCTCAGTAATTGTCCTGTTCTGTTCCTTCCCTCTGAAATCTGGCACTAGCTACAGATGACGAGATACTGGACTAGATGGACCACTGGTCTGACCTAGCATGGCCGTTCTTATGTTTTCATGTAATAACATGACTCCAAGAGCTGGGGAGTTAAGAAAAACCATCAAATAAAACTGCAACAGTTGGTAGCACTGGAGCTGATACAAATAAATCATTCCCCACTTCTCTGTGCCTTTCTGTGTATTTTAGAAGAGTAAACAGCTGATTAGTTTAAGGAGAAGCGAGAAGGCAGGGCACTCAGTTTCTTTGCTTCTCCAGCAGCTAGTCTGGAAGGTTGTTGTGAAATTGACTTACCACTTCCCGGTGGGCAGTCGGGAAACTAAAAATTTCTGTTTTAGTTCTCCTGAAAGAAACTTTTTTTTCTTGAAATCCCTTTTCGCAAAAAAAAAATAAAAATAAAAAAAAAATTGACATTTTGTCCTGGTTTGGGATAATTTTTTTTAAATGCCAAATTTTTCATGGGAAGAGATTTCTATTTTCTGGCCAGCTCTATTCCCGACCTCATTTCCTCAAGGCTGGTCAATATTGAGATGGGAGTGGGGAAAAGGGTACCATTAAATTGATTCCGTCCCAGTAGAAGCCCCTCTTTGTTCAGTTGAGGGTGATATACTCTCCATCAACAAGATTAAATCTTACGGTTTATGGCTAAAGCAGAATCCAAGGGTCATGGCTTCACGGTTTCATTCAAGTGTGGGGACAGCAGATGTCCCCCAAGGCTAGTGAGCAGGCGATACCTACAAGAATCACATTTCTCATGACCTCAGAGGTGGGGTACAACCTCAGACTTTTATAAATTATCACACTGCCTTCAGCAATGATGAATTAAGTGGAGAAAAAACAAAACCCGTCCCTGTCTTAGCCTTCCCAGAAGTTAATCAATCTAATAGGTACCTTCATACTCAAACTCCAATAATATATCAAGTAAATCAATATTCCTCCCTCACAACTACTGCTGCCACTTTCTCAGATCATAGCAGGAGTGCATTAAAATAGATCTTTACTGGCATAAAATGTGGTGGCTGCTGCCTGGATGAAGGGGCGACATGGTAAGTGGGACATGGTAGGTGGGAACAGTACATTAACAGGAATAGTGTCTCTCTCACGGATCTCTGTAACTTGACATCATCCACTCCCCCCTCCCAAACATCCTTTAATTTATGTGGAAAGCTTTAAGGCTTTCCTAGGTTTCTTAAGTTCTTTCTTGTACCTCCACCAAAACTAATCTATGACACAAAACGTGTGAATGTTAAATCATAACGGTTTTGTTTCTCTTACTACACTGTAACATACAGCATGCAGGGCCATGGGGTGAAGGAAGTCATGAGAGTTTAATCAGAATTTAATAAATGCACAGCACTACTACTGAAGAAACTGAAGCTGTTACACAGGTCTTCACCACCGATCATATTACTGAAAACAAAAATCTTTGGCATTTTTACAATGTTTTTTACCACTTCTGACTGTGTAATGCACCAAATGACAGAAAGAGATAAAGGAAGAACAACTGCTGTGGAAGAAAAGGAAATATGGTTCCATTAAGCCTGATGAAGATCAGCTGTTTTGTAGTAAACAACCGCATGTTGGGGAAGGAGGGTGAGGAGGACTTCTTTTATTTTTTTTTTAAATGAAGCAAAGGGATTTATAGAGGCATTTTTCTCCCCACTTCTTACAGAAAATATTTTTGCAAGTAACATTAAAACTAGGGCTGTCGATTAATTCCTGTTAACTCACAAAAATTGAGATTAAAAAAATTAATTGCAGTTTTAATTGCACTGTTAAACAACAGAATTCCAATTGAAATTTATCAAATATTTAGAATCAGGGGGTAGCCGTGTTAGTCTGGAATTGCAGAAGTGACAAAGAGTCCTGTGGCACCTTAAAGACTAACTAAAGTTTTAGAGCATAAGCTTTCGTGGGCTAGTACCCACTTCGTTGGATGCAACATCCGACGAAGTGGGTACTAGACCACGAAAGTTTCGTGGGTTCTTGCCCAAGAAAGCTTATGCTCTCAAACTTTAGTTAGTCTTTAAGGTCCAAAGGACTCTTTGTCACTTCATTAAATATTTAGGATGTTTTTCTACATTTTCAAATATATGGATTCCAATTACAACACAAACTACAAAGTGTACAGTACTCACTTTATATTATTTTATTACAAATATCTGCACTGTAAAATGATAAACAAAAGAAATAGTATTTTTCAGGTTTAAGAATAGCAGCCGTATTAGTCTGTATCCATAAAGAAAGCGAGGAATACTTGTAGCACCTTAGAGACTAATCAGTTTATTTCAGCATAAGCTTTCGTGGGCTATAGCCCACTTCATTGGATGCATAGAAGTATTTTTCAATTTACCTCATACAAGTACTGTAGTGCAATCTCTTTATTGGGAAAGCACAACTTACAAATGTAGATTATTTTGTTGTTACACAACTGCTCTCAGAAACAAAACAATGCAAAACTTTAGAGTCTACAAGTCCACTAAGTCCTACTTATTGTTCAGCCAGACACTAAGAGAAACAAATTTGTTTATTTATCGGAGATAATGCTGTCCGCTTCTTATTTACAATGTCAGCTGAAAGGGAGAATAGACTTTTGCATGGCACTTTTGTAGCGCACATTGCAAGGCATTTATGTGCCATGTGTCTTCATGCTTTGGCCAGCATTCCAGGGGATATGCTTTTATGCTGATGATGCTGTTAAAAAAATACCATGTTAATACTGTGACTGAACTCCTTGGGGAAGAATTGTATGTCTCCTGCTCTGTGTTTTACCTGCATTCTGCCATATATTTCATGTTATAGCAGTCTTGGATGATGATCCAGCAGATTTGACAAAACACAAGACAGTACCAATGTGAGATTTCTAAAGATTGCTACAGCACTTGACACAAGGTTTAAGAACCTGAAGCACCTTCCAAAATCTGATTGGAACAGGGTGTGGAGCATGCTTTCAGAAGTCTTAAAAGAGCAAAAAGAACGAGGAGTACATGAGGCACCTTAGAGACTAACAAATTTATTTGGGCATAAGGTTTTGTGGGCTACAGCCCACTTCATCAGATGCACAGAATGGAACATACAGTAGGAACACACACACACACACACACACACAGAACATGAAAAGGTGAAAGATGCCACACGAACTCTAAGAGGCTAATTAATTAAGATGAGCTATTGTCAGCAGGAGAAAATTTTGTAGTGTTAATCAGGATGGCCCATTTCAGACTGGTCTGAGTAACACTAGGGGGACAATTAACATGGGGAAATAGATTCAATTTGTGTAATGACCCAACCATTCCCAGTCTTTATTCAAGCCTAAATTAATGGTATCCAGTTTGCAAATTAATTCCAGTTCAGCAGTTTCTCATTGGAGTCTGTTTTTGAAGTTTTTTTGTTACAGAATTGCCACTTTTAAGTCCATTACTGAGTGACCTGAGAGGCTGAAATGTTCTCCTACTGGTTTTTGAATGTTATGATTCCTGATGTCAGATTTGTGTCCATTTATTCTTTTGCATAGAGACTGGCCAATGTACATGGCAGAGGGGTATTGCTGGCATACGATGGGTAGATGTGCAGGTGAATGAGCCCAATGCGGGACCAGCCTCTCCCCCACCCTTCTCTCGGCGTCACGAAGGCATCGACTTGTGCTTCTTTGATGGGGAGGGGTGCCAACTAGTTGAGGGCACCGGGGTCTCACCATGCACCGAGGACGCGGCACCTGGTACTGAGTCCAGATGGCGTACCAGAGTTGAAGCTAGCGCCGATTCCATGAGTAGGGCGTTGCGGCAGATATCTCTCCCTTTTTCCTCCTCAGCTTAAAGGAGCTGCAGATCTTGCAGCACTCGCTGATGTGCGATTCACCCAAGCAGCGGAGGCAATCTGAGTGAGGATCCCTGTGGGGCACAGACCGGCGACAGGAGTCGCAGGACTTAAAGCCTGGGGCACGAGGCATAACCTGGGCCCCTTTTTAAGCTGAACTGACGCACTAACTAACTAACTAACTAACTAACTAACTAACTAACTAACTAACTGAAAGCTATTGTGAAAGGTACTACTCAGTGAACTGTAAGGCTGCAGCAAAGCTGGAGCAAGAAATTCCAATGCACCATCACTGACGGCAAGAAGGAACCGAGGGTGGAGGGGAGCCGGTAGCTCCTCTTACATCACGCTACAGAGGTGCCACTCTAGGGGTTGCAGCGGTTCTCCCCCACTATGGGTATTGCTAAGGGAAAAATGTCCAGCACCAGTGCACGTGGCAAGCAAGCACACCTACTGTGGAATGGACATGAGCAAGCACTCAAAGAAGAATAAGACTTTCGAGAACTCTCAGTACGTTATATTGATATTATATATGAGATACTTTTGACTTAGCACATGGGCTTTATTTTGTTAAATTAAAAAATGTGAGTAACATCGTTCAGCTCTTTTTATCACTTTTAAGTTTGAAAATTCAAACTTTTGAATATGATAAAAGTACCTCACATGAATTTATATAAGAGAATTATAGAATGTGAATATATAGAACACTATTCGGTATTTCCTATATTATAAATTCTCATCTCTAACATTATTTTGTATTCTATAAAATAATCTTTATGATTTTAATTCCTATCTTTACATATGAAAACTTAACTTCCAGGAAAAAACTAGTTAATGAGTTGATTATATATCACACAGGAAATGACAGTTATTGCTATATCTTATATAGCCCCGTACTATAGTATCTGAATACCTCATGATGTTTAATGTACTTATCCTCATTGGTGATTTAGAGAAGGTCTACTATCCCTAATTTACAGATGGAAAACTGAGCCACACTATAAATGAGTGATTTGCCCAAGGTCACAAAGGAAGCTTGTGGCAGAGCAGGGGACTTGAGCCAAGCCCATCCAAAACCTACTATTTATTATTATTTTTCATTATTTGTATTACTGTAGCACCTAGGGATTCCAGTCACAGACCAGGACCATGATATACTAGGCACTGTACAAACACAAGACCAAAAAGACAGTCTTTGCCCCAAGAAGCTTACCAAGACCAGTGCTCTAACCACTGGGTAATGCTTCCTCTCTATTAAACCATGGGTTTAAGTGGGCACCCATTATGACGTAAAATTTTCATTATGGGCAACTGTTTTGGTTTTGTTTCTTGGTTCTTTCTTTTGGTTATTTATCAAGCATTTTAATAACATACTAAATCAAATCACAGAGGCTACGTAAGTGATTGCATTGGGTATGTAACGTGACAAGTCTGGCCCTCAGAGATTATGGTTATATTTAGAATTGGGACAAAGAACTAGCCAATATATGTACAAAATTCAATTTGCTAGCTACAAGCTTGTATCAAGTGCTTCTGTTAACTGTCACTGAAGGCTCTGGAGATAAATCAAAAAGTACAAACTGGAAGTACTGTAAATGGCAAAGGTTAAACAGCTCATAATTCTTGAAGATTTGAGACTTTGATCACCTTTTCAAATAAGGGTGGAGAGCTCCCAAACTATATATGACTCATCCAAGCAAAACCAGACATTTCTGATAAGGGTAAGATTCAAAAAAAGCAAAAAATAAATCTGCAATGACATCTTTTTGCATTATAAAGAAGCAAATGACACTACAAACCTAATTTTTTAATTTCCTCTGTACATTCCATTGATGGAAATTTCGTCTTAACCGTATAAGGTGCATGCTTCATGCACACTTCACTCTCATGCTGAGTTAGGAGTTAAGGCACTAACTAGTCCATGCCTCTCAACTGTACCTCACTTTGAGAGACATCTCTCCTTTTAGTCCTAAAGTTGTCTTTGTTCCACACAAATTCATTCCCTTACTTGTATTGTTGCAAATTACTGATATCAGAAATAAAGAAATGTAAAGAATTGAGGTCAGACCAGGGGTCGGCAAACTACGGCCCACGGCCACATGTGGCCCACCGGCCACTTCTATCCGGCCAGCGAGCTGAGCACAGGGAGTGGTGCCAGTGGCCCCCTCCTTCCTGTCCAGGGGCCAGGCGAGCGCGAGGAGCCAGGGCCTTGCTCTCCAGCCCGGGGTGCCGGGCTGAGCTGAGGAGAGCCATGGGGCCCCGCGCTCCCTGCCTGGGTGCTGGGCTGAGCTGCGGGCAGTCCCGGTGCCCCGCGCTCCCCTTCCCAGTTGCTGGGCAGAGCCATGGAGCCCCGTGCTCCCCGCCCCGGGGTGGCAGGCCGAGCCGCAGGGCCCCGCGCTCCCTGACCCCGGGTGGTGGGCCGAGCCGCGGGGGAGGCTAGGGGCCCCGCACTCCCCGCCCCCTGTGCTGGGCCTAGCTCGGGGAGCCGCAGGTCCTGAGCTCCCAAGCTGGGGCCAGGCCGAGAGCAGCTAGTCGTGGGGCCCCGCGCCTGGCTGAGCAAGATAAGCAAGTACTGGGCCGGGGGGGTGGGGTTGCGACTTGGGTGGTGGTTAGGGTGGGTTGGGGGTCTCGGGAGGGTGCAATCAGGGAACAAAATGCAGGGGGCTTAGATAGGGTGTAGGGCCCTGGGTGGGGCAGTTAGCGTGGGGAGTCTCCGGAAGGGGCAATCAGGGGACAAGGAGCAGGGGAGCTTAGGTATGGGGTGGGATCCTGGGGGTGCGTTAGGGTGGGGGGTCTCCAGAGGGGGCATTCATAGGACAAGGAGGGTGGGGGTTCTGAGAGGGCAGTCAAGGGGTGGGAAGTGGGTGGGGGTTGGATGGGGGAGGAGCCAGGCTGTTTTGGGAGGCACAGCCTTTCCTACCCAGCCCTCTGCACAATTTTAAACCCCCATGTGGCCCTCGGGCCAAAAAAGTTTGCCCACCCCTGGGTTACAAAATCACTGACAGGAAAGGAAGGAATCTCACAGCACAGTTTTTCTACCTGAATAATTTGTGCCTGTCTCTCATTTTGGCTTTTTTCCATACATTATGTTCCCACATTTAGGAATGGGTAGGTTAAGAGGTATGAACTGCATTTTAAAAAAAAGAAAAGAAAAGAGACAAAAAATAACCCACAGTATTCTACAGTAATGTCTACAAAAACTGCAGAATCACTATTGTAAGATGAAGTCTTCTGAACCATACAAATCTGTGCTGTCAACATCTGTGCCTACCTCCCATCCGATATGGAAACCCTCAGTCCTGGGACAGAATCTTTGTTCAACATGAACATGAAGATCAGAAAGAAAAGCCATTTTTCTAAGTATTAAACATTCAAATCTCTTCAAAGCAAGTGGAAACATGCTTCAAAATATTCACCAAATGCCAAATCATTTAACTTGGCTCCCACAGGATGTTATTTTAATTTAGATGGCACAGTTATTCTATATTATTGCCCGAATTCCACAAACAAATGAAAAACGTGCATACAAAGAATGCGATATTGTACCTGAGTGGTTGCAACATTTGTTCCATCGGTGACCTCCACAGTCATGTTATATATTGACCTCTGCTCTGCATCCAAGGGCTTTGCAATGACAATAGTGCCCACACCCTTCTCAGCGTCGAAAGAACTATCGAAATTCCCTCCTAATCGTCCACAAAAACACAGTTCAATCAGCTATTTCTGGAAACTTTCCATAGAAAACGTATCTAGGGGTAGGCGTCTCTGTTTATTGACAACCATGTTTAGGGCCTTTTTACACATCACCCAGTGAATTTTAGTCATACTTTTTGTTCTAAAATAATTTATATTTCAAAGCACAGTTTTGTACACTGTAAAACAGATGTTATAAAAATGCCCTGAAAATAAAAGTTTCAACAATAAAGTTAAGTGAAGCATAATTAACTGCGTTTATAAAAAGATTTTAGGGGTTATAAACCCACAAGAGATGTGCCCTTGTAATTCCTTAATGAACAAGCATAAGTTTTGGTTTAAGAAATTTATTTTAAGAAGGTTCAATACTACAAATTTTATGTCAATGGGCACGAGGACTAGACTGGTCTTTTAAAATGAGTACAGTGTATTACATATTTGGAGAAAAATGCAAATAGAGAAATATAATGCTAATTTCAAGGACACATACACATTTGTCAGAAGAGGTCAAATAATGTGTGTCTCTCAGAAATAATTAAACAGTGTTGAGAGGGAACACACCAAAACCAAAACAAAACAAAAAAACCCCACCCAAATCAAAATAAACCTCTAAAACTTCTCTCTGCATTTTACATCAGAATTGTTCCAAATACACAATTGTCCTGCCAAACCAAATTACCTACAGCAGTGCAAAAAATATTCCAGCAGCTCATAAAGTAGAAACAAAAATCAACAAAAGAATAAGGGAAAGCCATAAACAATCAAAGATTAAAGGGTTACCAAGAATATTCTACCACAGCTACAGTTCAAAAAGTTAGAACTGCTCATTGTGAAAAAAGTAGGATTGCATTAACTGCTGCTGTGCTTTCCCCCACCTCAGGGTGATCAGATGTCCCGATTTTATAGGGACAGTCCAAATATTCGGGGCTTTGTCTTATATAGGTGCCCATTACCCCTCCCCCACCCCCCACCCCCCCCGTTTGCCTTCTGGTCACCCTACTCAGCTACGAAGAGGAGTTTATTATAATTCCAACTCTGAGATTTTCTGGAGCATGAAGAGAGGGAGGAGGAGGAGGAATAAGACTAGATGGGGAAAGATCTCTTATGTTATTTTAATTAAATATCAGTACCATTCTGGGAGCTATATTTTCTAAGGGCCTGATTTTGTGAGGTGCGGAGTGCCTTTGATTCCCACTGATTTCACTGGGTGTTTAAGATGTTTCAGGAGGTGCTTAGTCTCTTTAGGGATCAGGTCTGTAGTTGATTAATTTTGTTTTTGCCCAGTCATTTGACTGAATGGCTGCTTTGAGAAACCTTAACCATTTTGGGGGCTACCTTTACTCCTTCCTCTCCCATCCTGATACACAAACTATACTAAGAAGAATCAGGAGGGGAGCAGGCAGGGTCTCACCTTGACCTGCAACAGCTAGATGCACGATGTGGGAGTTTATGGCACCATCTGAAGCTATGGTGCAGTCATTGAACTCCTTCTGCACACCAGGAGATCCGGAGGAACCTGTCTCCTGCACTGCCACACCAGGGAACTGAGCCTCCATTAAAACACTGCAATTTGATCTGCTGTGATTTACAAAGAAGAGAAGCACTCTTATTCCCCGCCCCCTTTCTGCACAGCCAAACCACTAACTGTTTCCAGTGGTTATATACACTTAACAGTTTTTAGTTGCTAGTCAAAGCATAATTGTCCTTGACATTTAATTAACGTTATGGAGACATCAAGTTATTTGAAAACTGCAAGATCAAGTGTTTGGGGGTATTTTTAAGTTAACCTAAAAAAGAGAGAGGTCATCTCCCAATTAGTGTTTTAAATTGATTTACTTGGGAAATACTGCATGAAAAAAAAATCTACTCTGGGGAAAAAAAATCACTTGAAGAAGCGAGTTTGTAGAGGGTTGCAAGGAAACCTGGGCTGAAACGAAACTAGCTTAGGGACAGTCTACACTTTTCAAAGAGAAAGTTTCACACTGATAACCGCGAGAAATAAAATGAGAGACTTTAACACAAAATGCTTAATAACTATCTTAATGGGTAATCAAAATTGTATGTTATCAGCACGCACTTCCAAGTAAACTCTGCCTTTAAAACTTACAAAAAGTTAAAACTGAGAGATTAGCAATACAAATTTTTAAATGCCCATTCTTTGCTTCCTAACTATAGTGTTTAGGATGAGGACAATGCAGATTGTTCGTGGAAGTGTCACAAATAACTCCCTTTCTCCTTGCTTTATAAGTCACAGACAACTTTGATTACCTCCATAATCCCTTCCCTAAAATTAAGAAACTTAATTCAATTGGATTGATAGTATAAGCTCTCATGTGGCATTCCAAAATTATACTCATGACATATTTCTCTCCCTCTCTCTCTTTCTCCTGTCCCTCCCACCAATCAGCAAAGGCTGGACTGTGTATATTTTTCATGGTTCAGTTTTGTATTAAATAGTGCTTTACTGTGGAAAGGCTAGGTCAAAGAAATGGGTCTGCATTTTAGGATGAGGTTTACTATCAGCCCAATCTCTATTGGGAATGAGGGCCATATTTATGGGTAATTTGTATTTAGCATCAGCTGTGGACAAAAGAGAATTTGTCGCTTGATTATTTCATTTAAGGGAATGATCTCTCAGCCTGAGATTTTTGGGTTATGCCTCTCTTCTAGCATATACCAGAGGCAAGTCAAACTCGTGTCTGAGAGTTTCAGAGCTTAGCCAGACTGCAAACAATCCCTCACCAGGTGAGTGTTTCCAAAAGTGTATTGAAATGCTGAAGCCTTATTAGTAAATTAGCTATACATTCTTAATTGTAACAGCTTGTACAAATGTATTTACTACATACATGGACTCCAAGAAGGCAATGATAGACGCACCCAAAGGAATTTCCTCAAGTGGGACTGAATGGAAAACAAGTGTTTCCCAGGAACAAAATCATAACAAGGTTTTGCTTCCAGAACCTGCCTGTCCCCCAATCTGAGACTTCAGAGATGTAGGATGCAATGCAGAAACAATACTAGGAAAGGAGGGTTAAAGTAAGACAAAAAGAAGTACTCTTGCCTTCCCTACAAATAAGTGGAATTAAATTATTTTGTGACCAGTGCTTGGACCAACTTCCTTCCGAGGGATAGCTAAGGAGGTGGTAGCTTTACAGATTTCCTTTGCGGTGGCTCCTCATGCTGCTGCTGGGGAATCCCCTCTGCAAGTATTTTATTTGCAGCTGTGTAAGCTTGAAGTTTCATACATAGCTACAGAATATTTAGAAGCTTTCAAGAAGAAGAATTTAGGATGAAAGGAGACAAGCAAGGATGACATCTGCCTCAAGTGTTCAGTTCTACTAAGGGTGTGGAAAAAGCATTCTGCTATGGTCCTGGTTTCCTGTGCCTGATCTTTCTACCTTGGCAAGGGCAACAGAATATTTTGCAACCTCTTGCATAAACCAAGAAGGTGGAAGATCTCCATGAGGTCAAGGGTCAACCTAATCCCTTAGAGCAGGGGTCTTCAAACTTTTCCCCCTACGGCCCGTTTCCGTGGAGGGAAAAATCTGGCGGCCCCCCCAAGGGTATGTCCGCCGAAATGCCGCCGCAGAAAGTGAAAACTTCCACTTTCCGTGGCGGCATTTCGGCAGGACCAAAATAGCCCACCCGAGAGTTTGGCGGTCTCCCGGGCGGGCTCCACTGTGGCGCCGGGGTTTCGTGCACCCCTTGGAGTGGGCTCGCGCACCCCCGGGGGTGCACGCACCCCAGTTTGAAGACCACTGTCTTAGAGGAGTATCCCAGTTTATTTAGGGTTTGGACCTGGTATAAAAATCCTGCCTACTGAGAGGACAAAGCAGAGACCTATGCAAGAGCCCTATGAGATCTTAGCAGCACAGGCTTCTTTGCCAATGTGGGATGATGAAAAAGATGGCTGCTTCCTCTTTAATCTTCTGAGTCACTCTTCCTAATATAGTACGGAGCAGGAGGTGGAGTAGGGAAGCTGAATTGGGACACCTGTGAGCCAGAGCTACCATTTCCTTGGTGAAGATGAGTTTCAGCCACATCCCTTGACTGGCTTTAACTAGAGCCAGGGGGAAGGTGTGCTATTTGGTATCAACTGGAATGCTTCTTCGCTTGGGGGCTATTCCCAGTTACATGTCAGCTGATGGCTTTGCCAGTCCGTTCTTGCATTCTATATCCTCTTCATGTGCATCAACCAGAAAGAAGCTAGAGAACCTTCTTCCCACAAAAGAACCTGCCTCATTCTGGCAATTAGAACCCAAAGCTATGGGTGTCCTCTTGCTGATTGCTACATCATCTTATTTGACTGAACCAGGAAATAGTCCCTTTCTCAGGTGGCCCCTGAAGTGGAGGAGGATCAGCCTGACCATTTTTATCTCTAGGAAGCTGGTGTTCTATCTAGAGAGTTTGACTTTGTCCCTGAACATTGTGTGCCGTGGTTCCCCAAGTGTGCTCCTTCATGGTGAGGAGTGGCATCCATGGTCAGGGATTTCAACTCTTATGACAGAATCCTACTATCTCATAGGTTTTTTGTTTCAAGCACAGGCCTGACACAGATGCAGACTAGAGAAACTGCTAAACTGGAGGTGCGATTTTTGTGTAGTCTTGCACATGGGGTGACCAAGACGACACAGGAGTTGCATGTAAATCTGGATGGGTGAAACTCAGACACTCCTTGGACATTAGAATGAGACTTTCCTGTATTTGGAAGACTGGCCACCTTCCTGGTATCTGTTTTGAAACCTAACTTTTTGTCATGATGCTCTTAAAAGAGTACCAGATCAGAAAAGGCACATGTGACTTTCTAGACAGAATTTGCCTGGCTAATACTATCATCAAAACCTTCATGAACACCCTTGCTGAAAAGAAGAGTCTGAACGGAAGGGTTTTATAATGCTAGAGGCAATTTCCAAAGGTGAACCTGAGAAACTGTCAATTGCGAGGTCTGGTGGATACGTATACTCTGGCGCTCCAATTAAACGTGGCATGCTTTTTACATTTTCTTTTGCATTTTCTTCTGTTTCCATTCTGGATTTTTTACTTTATCTTTAGAGGGAGAAATATAGAAAGTAGAAGGTATAAGACCCCGTGTATCCCTGTTTTGCTGAGAAGTAATTTAAAATGAAAACAGGAGTGTATTCCTGTAAGAGACCGAATCTTCCTCTGGGAAGAAGGGGAAAGCATGCCAGTCTATGAAAATGACTCTATTACCCATGGATGTATATGGAAGGAAACTCTAGAGCGTTTCCCTTTTGAAGAGGATTGGCCCAGGAGAGTGGGGTTGGACATACTCCTGAGAAATCCCTGATTGCAGAGGACCGTCTGTGTTGTCAAGTCCCAGGCACGGCCAGAAGATTATACTGAGTTTAGGGACGTGTCTATAGAGGAGAATTGGCTGAAGTGGGGGGATTTCTCAGCCCTTTCTCCTGGCGCCCTCAGGCAGAGTGTACCTGGTTCAGCTGCTGAGCAGGTGTCCTCACTGATGGAGCAACTCTGGGTGTTCAGGTTGTCTCATACAGCCGGCTCTGTCATGATGTGGAGGGCAAGGTAAAAGGAGTTTGGTGGGTGCTTCTAATTCAGGGAGAAGAGCCCCAAAATACTATTTGTCCCAAGGCGCCGAGCGGGGGGAATCTTACTTAGTCCTGCTCCAAAGTGAGTTATAAAACTTAGGATGCTAATAGAAAAACATGGGACAGCTGAACCAGTGCCCTGTATGCAGTGCCAAATGCACAACGATGGAAAGGGAATGGACAGATTCCAAGGTCTCAAGGAGGAGTCTAAACTACTGCCTCTGACATTTGCAGAAAGAGAGGTACTGCCCAAATTACTCAGTCTCGGGGAGAGGTCAAGATTGGAAATTTAGCTCTCCAGTTCTGGCGGATCTAAAATAAATCTATATGCTAACAAAACAGGTATCAAGTGCTCTGAATTCAGCTGCAGCATTCAGTTAAAACACGGCATGTTTTAGACATATTAGTAACTCAACATGCAAAGCAAGACTTCATATGTAGCACATTATCTTAAGAAGAGACGGACACTGCAGAGATATTTTGAATTTCAGCAAAGTATCTGTTAGTAGCAAATCCAACGCTGTGATTCTCCTGAGAAGCTGAAGACGGGGCAGAAAAGTAACAAGTAGGGGGGAAAAAAATCAAGAGACATAGTCCACAGTTCTCATTGTAGATGATCCACAAGAGGCTGGGGAATCACATGTTTTTGGCAGTCTGTGAAAACTGGTGCAATTTGGTTTGCACAGGAAAAAGTTTACATTATTATTCGCCAGGGACCCTGAAATTACTGGAATTTAAGCACAACAGGGTAGGAAGGTCCTGCTCTAGTTTTAAAAGATACCAGTCCTTTTAAAGGCCTACATCAGGAGTAGGAGGAAGGGATGGAGAGACTGATTGGGAAAGTGTCAGAAGGGTTTTGTGCAACATGCTACTCAAGCAACAATCAGCACTGTGCAGCTCAGGTAATGCAGCGAAAGTAGCACACTAATTATTGTACCACTCCCACCATCAGTGCAAAGGGGTGACAGAGACAGAGAGACGGCTCCATTTACATGGGAACAAAAATAATTTCAACTGTCTTGCTGCTTCTGTTCCATTGAAAATGAGGTTTTTTTTTTATCAAACAGAGATTAAATATAACAAAAACTGAGAAAATGGGCTCTTGTGTGCAGGGCCTTCACCATGCACTGTATGGGCTCTGTGTGACCTCATAGATCAATTGAATACATGCTGAAAACAGAAATCAGGTTCGACTTTTCAACCATTATTGATAGAAGGGCCCAAATAGAAGGCAGCCTCCTCTGTGAGGAGGTGAATTCCAAATTACAGAAACAGGCAAGTAGATATCAGAAAACAATAATGAAGGGAAACCATTATACTGAGAGATTCTGGTTCTCATTTATTTTATGAAGCCAATAAATGTAAAGGTTGAACTCCAAACTCTGGATTAAATCAGGCACCTGCATAAGCATGCAGGGCTCCCGTTGACTTTACTGTGGGATGTTCATGGGGATGCAAGTGCAAAATTCAGATCAGAGCAAGAATGTTGCCATCTTTCAGTGTGGCTCACAAAACAGCTGTCTGGAGCCATCAGTCCCTCTGAGCTTCCCGTACGGTAACTGACACTGATTAGAAGGAGCTAAATTAATCTAAACATAAAATACTTATATTGTAAGCTCTTGTGGCAGGGAGCATCTTTTTGTTCTTTGTTTGCACAGCACCAAGGACACTGGGGTCCTGGTCCAGACCTGGCACTTCTGCAGTAGAAATACTACTGCTACTCCTAAAGTAGACGGCCACAGCTGCAGACTAGGAAATCGACCCTGCAGTGTACTGAGAGGTGTCGGGTGCCCAGAATACCTATTAAAGTCAATGGAAATTAGGCGCTCAACACCTCTTGGTACTGGCTCAACATCAACCCTAGAGCCTTTATTGGCAATGTTAGGATTTTCTGGGGGGTGAGGAGAGAGAGAGAGACAATAAACTAAACTATTTTAAGAAGTATTTAAGCTATTCTAGCTTAAGTAATATATTCAATTACCAACCAAGGGCTCTAATTACCACACATGCTCTTCATCAGCCTCCTCTTTGGGAGGCAAATATGTTGAGCATCATTATGAAGAGGTGCTGGAACAGGAATAATTACAATGATGCGTAAGCATTTAGCCAGAAAGCAGCAGCCTTTTCTCAGACCTAAAGTTGAGAGCATTATAATGAGAGTGGTACGATTCACTGAGCAAAAGGCAAAACAGGATGAAGGGCAGAGAAGTCCAACAAGAAGGTCAAGTTCAAAAAGTGACAATAAAGTCAAGGTGGGGGAGATTCCCCGGGAGGATAGTTAGGGTCACCAAGAGGAAGGGAATGTAAATGTGATGCTAATATAAACTGCTCATACTGTGCTAAAACTATCAAAGAATGCAAGGGAACACATTAGAAGATGTGTTTTACTCTTCTCAAAGGGCTAAAGGGAACCCAAGGGCAGCATTGGGTTTAGTTTTAATGATGTCTGGCATCTCAGAAACCCAGCTACAGATACAGGAGGACACACAAGAGTTTCCCTTCCTGATCTGCACAAATTAAGGACAGAAAGGTTCCAGAGATGTTAAGTAAGTTGCCCAAAGCCACACAAATAAATGAATGGCAGAGCTGGGAACAGACCTCATGAATGCTGACTCTTAGGGTATGTCTATACTACCCGCCGGATTGTCCAGATGCAATAAATTGATCCTCAAACGCGCTCCCCATCGACTCTGGAACTCCAGCTCCGCAAGAGGAGAAAGTGGAGTCAACAGGTGAGCCACCGCGGTCAACTTGCCGCCGAGAGGACAGACAGGTAAGTCAAACTAAGATACTTCGACTTCAGCTACGCAAATAGCATAGCTGAAATTGTGTATCTTAGTTCGGAACCCCCCTGCGTCCCCCAGCCCCGTGTAACCCAGGCCTTAGTTCCTGTTCCAGCTGCTAACCAATACTCCTTCTTCCCTCTTTTTCTGATATCCACATACCTACTGCATTTGCCTTTGCATTTAAAGTACCATCACTCTAATGCCCCCTCCTGCCTTTTACCAACCATGCTTGCTTTCCTTTCCCCCACCTTTATAAGCAAAGTCATGGAAGGCAAATTAGGCAATTTGGTGCTTGAAATCTCACATCTTAACTTATTTCATTTTTTCAGCTTGCATTCAAGATGATCATTTTGGCAGCTCTATTTGGAACCCACATGCTGATACTGCTCATGCCTATTTTTTTTTACATTTCACGCTTTAAACGGACAGCACGGAACTGTAAAACGTTTGAATTTTTTTGCAAAATAGTGAAAATCCATGAATAAAGGGATAATAATTCAATATGATAAAAGCTGTCATAGAAAAGAATGTATCAAGTCCATTCTGTCACAGGCACTTATGAAAGATGTAATATAATTTGTTTCAAAGAACTTGTTAAAAAAAAAAGGCAGCTTGGATAGTTGTATTTTAGCAAATGTGTTTGCACTAAGGGTACCTTCTGTTGAACAGTTCTGCCCACAAGCTGTCTGTAGAATATAGAACATCTCTCGAGCATGCTTGCCACCTTGAAGCAGGGCAGTCGGAAGCAGAAAAAAAAGAACAGAATGCAGAAAAAAAGGTGAAGAAAAGAGAGAAATGAGGGACAGCAAGTCTAAGTACCATAAATACATTTAGAAATGAGATTAGCAAAGTATGACAATAGAATTTAAATGACAGACAACATCAAGATTGCAGTAAATAACATACTATGAAAAAAAAACCAATCCAGCCATACAGCGCTTTTTTTAAAGCTTAGCTAAGGAGTTATAACACAAGCATGATTATTACTATTATTATTGTTATTATATTAAATTAGTCATTTTCATTTCAGCATTTCATGTGTTTATAATTTGTGTGATAATTCACTGTTAGTTTTCTCACTCTCAAAACCACGTCCTGAGGTGTTTTACTTGATACTTATTCACAGCACTGAGTTCAAACTTACCGACTACATCAAACCACAAAGGTATGTTAGCAGGCTGCACAGAGACCACTCCCACAATTTCTGTCACTCTATCGCTTTCCATGACAGTGAAGTTGTAGAAGGGCTCATCGAAAGTCAGTGATACAGGGGAGGGTACAGGTTTCTTAATCCACTCAATATGGAGACGTGCAGTTGAAGACTTCTGGGGTCGTCCATTGTCCACTGCTTTTATCTGTTACGCACAGAAAGAACACATAGTCTGTCAGTGGATCTTGAGTATACTCCTACCACCAGAGTAAAGTGGGGTTTATTTCTGTGGAAATTTTCAACAAAAATTAAAAATCATTTTTGTCAAATTTTTTCATGTAAAAGTTTGATCTTTCAGTGAAAATCAAAACGTTTTGATCTGGAAATGCTGTTGGCCTTATGGGAGTTGTATTTTGAGGACCTCATGCCCCCTTTCGGTCCACGCTCCCTGGCTGGACTATAACCCATGGCATGCACCACAGTTATTCCTCCTGGTGAGGAAAATGGTTGCATGATGAGAGCCCCTGTCCATTGTGAATCATGGGGGAAATAGCTCAGCCAGGGAGGACAATGGAGACATGAGGAAACTGAACTACAGCCCTTCATGAGGAACAGTGACAGGACCAAAATATTTCAGTTTCCAGCATAAATATGTAAGTTTCCCATAGTTTCACACTGTTAAGGCCTGAAGGACCTCCTGTGTATCTAATGACACTAAATTTCACCCAAAATCAAAAATTTCTGCAGACACTTCTCACTTGGTAAAATCTCATTTAGTTCAAAACTCAATTTTGCATTATTTTTTTAAAAAAACTAACTAAACTAACTGAAGTGACCTGCCCAATACATGAGATAGAACATAAGTCTAAAGGGATTGTCACTACTTATTGGTCTTTTCTGCAGTTCTGAGGCAGCGAGGGGAACTTGATCAAATAAAATTAGGTCAGGGGTTTGAAGCAATCCTTGCTATGCAGAAGGGATACAAACCACTACAACTGGCACCGTCAGATAACACCAGCAGTATTGTAGAGATGCATGAACTCACAAAACAAATAGTGAATACAGAGGGCTTTCAGCATGGTAGATGATGATGACTTCAATATCCTATACAGGCTCTTTTCACTCCATTGATTTTACATCTGCTGCAGTTTTTGTGAGATATTGGGCATTTATATTTTGTCATTCAAACAGGGGAAAATATATGGCATTCACATTAATGAGATGTGAAGGTCTATATTGGCTTGCCATGCCAGTACTAAAAAGAGATACGCTACAAGCAACAGATAAATGAGAATCTCAGCTTTTTAACAATACATGTCATATGTTTCTAGTTAAATAATTCACATGTTTAACCTGTTATTGGTGCCTGAGTCTACCAGTGCTTTATTAATACTAGCCCAGAATTGGACTAATGTAATTTTCATCATCTTCTCTAGAAGACTTTTCTAAAATGTTATAGGTTTTCACTGTCAGGAAGTTTGACCTGGCTTCTATGCCTGTCTTTGCCACTAAGCTACTGAGTGACCTTTCGGAAGTCACTTCACCATTCTATACCTCATTTCCTCCATCTGTACAATGGAGATAATGATATTTACCTTTGCACTTTGAGACCTGCTGATGATAAGTATTTCATAAGAGGTAAGTCTTATTATTAATAAATTCTTGCCAAATTTCCCTTAATTTCACCTCATTACTCCTATTTCCAGTCAAAATAATTCCTATTTCTTGTGTTTACACTGTTATTATTTTCATCATTATTTGTATTACTGTAGTCCTACTAGGCGATTCCAGCTGAGATAGCAGACCTACTTTGGCAGGCACTGTACAAACACAAATATGATCCATGACATGACACATTGGCCTTTTTTACTATTGCACTTGGATCGCAAAACTATTAACTTTTCAGTATGCTATCATCCTTCAGTCTTTTATGGTACTATGTTCTGGATTATTTCAACTCATTTTCCAAAATGATTACTTTCTTCCTTTGTTTCAGTTTTTTGAGATCTATTTATGTTGCTTCTCTGCCCTCAGAGTTCACAATTCCTCCCAACTTAGTGTTAATTCTTCTTATTATTTACATTATCTGTAAATGTGCCTGGTGCCTGATAAGCATGATCCTTGCCTGGAATAGTTTACAATTTAGGGGCTTGTCTATATCAAGAGTGAGTGCATGGCAAGCTGAGGCATAAATCTATAGCACTCTAGCTGCTATGCGCTAACTAGCTGTGTGGAACCTGTGGCCATGCACGAAAAGTTCCATCGTGCGCTCTGATCTACTGCTGTTTCAGAGTGCAGTAGGTCAAAGCATACTGTAGGACTGCTAGTGAGAGCCAGCAGGATTCACATGGTGACTTTATGTGCAGCAGCCTATAGGACTAGTCTATTGATTTACAGCACAGCTTACCACACAGTTACTGTCACATGGGATGACACACATCGGGGTCAGAGAAGGGAGGATGCGGGTTACAAATACAATTTCATACGGGTGCGTTGGTCAGTTATGCCAACATCCTGAGAGTTTGGCTAGTTCTCCTTTATTTTAGTGTGTTTTTGAGTTATACACTATCGGAGATACTTATAAATATATATGACTATGTGTAGCGGGGTGATCCTCCCGCTATGGCCCTGAAGGGGTTAAAACAGCCCTGGGAGAGGGCTGCCCTGGGGAGCCTCTTTCTAGCTCTGGAGAGAGGAGGACTTGGCTGCCCGGGAGAGCAAAGTGCCTGAAGCTGAGCAGGGCTGGGGGAAGGCAAAATGAGCTGGGGAGCTCCAGCCTGGTAAACCTCCAGGCTGCAGGCCTTAGTAATAGCCCAAAAAGGCACTGGAGCTGCAGAGGTGCAGCCAAGGGATAGGCAAAGGCAGTAGGTCCAACCCCTTGCCAACGATGAGTGGCCATTATAGACTGCAGTCTGCCCCAGTGAGCGGGGGCTAGATGAGCGGGGGCTAGCCACTGAGGCAAGGTGGGTTTAGAGCAGGCGTGGGCAAACTTTTTGACCCGAGGGCCACCTCGAGGTTAAAAATTGTATGGAGGGCCGGGTAGAGTAGGGAAGCCTGGCCCCACCCCCTATCCAAACCCCTCTCACTTCCCACCCCCCTCAGCACCCTCAATCCATCCAATCTCCCCTGCTCCCTGTCCCATGACCGTCCCCGCTCGAGACCCCCCTTGCTCATAACCACCCCCCGGACCGCACCCCCACATCTAAGCTCCCTTCCTCCTTGTCACCTGATTGCACCCTCTTGAGACCCCTCCCATACACTAACTGCCCCCCCAGATCCCTACTCCCTATCCAAGCCCCCGTGCTCCTTGTCCCCTGACTGCCTCGACCCCTATCCACCCCCCCACAACAGATCCCCGGGACTCCCTGCCCCTTATCCAAGGCCCTGATCCGGCCCCGACCCCCTTACCATGCTTCTCAGTCCTGTTGGAGCGAGACACGCTGCCCACCAGAGCTCGCAACCTCGCCCCCTTATCAAGCTGCTCAGAGTGGCAGGAGCTCAGGACCCGGCGGAGCCAGCCCTGATGCTACAGCACTGCCCCGGAGCGGCGGGCCAGAGCACTGGCGGCGTGGTGCACTGAGGCTCTGGGAGAGGGGAGGAAGGCGGAGGAGGGGCCAGAGCAGCCTCCCTGGCTGGGAGCTCAGGGGTTGGTCAGGAAGGGCCCATGGGCCGGATGTGTTCCGCGGGCTGTAGTTTGTCCACCCCTGGTTTATAGGGTTGGGGATTCCCCTGGGAGGGGAGACCCAGAGTGAGGGGGTACTGCAGAGGGGCAGAACCCTGAAGTTAAAGGGCAATGGGGTCCAGGAGGGACAATGGGTCTGAGGCAGGTGAGACATTGGCCAGCAGGGGGCATGCCAAGTCTGAAAAGAGCTAATTCCCAGACGACCAGCAGGAGACGCCAAGTCTGTGAATCGTCGCATCACTACGCTATAGCATCAATTAATGTGAGTAACACGCTTTTAAAAAGGCTGGCAATATTTGCCTGAAATACCATATCCAATTAATCAGTGTTGTTCTTGCTGGGAAATAGATTAAGGTGGTCTGGTGAACTATAGCAGGTGGCTTATTACTCTGCTTGGATTTAAGAGAGGTGGGCTCTTTAGAAAGAGAGGAAGAAGGTTGTATCCTGAGCAGTCCTGGGGTAGGAATCCGAGTGGGAACTCAGCCTGGGGAGAAGAATTGAGATGAACTTTACATTACAGTATTTTGTTACTAAAACCAATTGCCAGGAAGTGAGAGACCTGGCTCGCAGTGTGAGATCTGAAAGGCACCTGGTCAGAGAGCTGTTTACGTGGACACCTAGATCCCTGATGAAGATGTGAAATAAGCTGGGATGAAACATCCATCGATGAGGCACACTACTAGACAGACACCTGCGCCCACTCAATACTTTGCTGTTTATCATTATATTTTGTTTAAATGCCTACCATCAATCACTTTCAATAACACAACAGTGTTTCAATACATATGGATTTATGGAGTTCATATGCCCCTAAATTTGATTCTGTTCTCTCAGGCCTAGTCTGCACACAGTTTTTGTGCCCCATAACTATTTTGGTTAAGACTGTGATTTTTTTTTTTACTGAAATAGTTATTCCAATGCAACCCCTAGTGTGGATGAAGTTACACCAGCGTAAAAGTGCTTTATATCAGTATAGATTATTCCCTCTCACTTACAACCATAAGCCAAACTAGTGTAATTACTTTTAGTGTGGTATAACTGCCTTCACACTAAGGGGGTTGTATTGTTTTAACTGAAGTGGTACAACTACTGTGTGCATAGACAAGCCCTTGGTCTACATTTTTCCCCTGTTCATTGGAAAGACAAACTGGTGCTTTGAAGATCTACCATTTGAACAATGTGAGAAGAATCCATTATGTGCTGTAACATGAAAACATTCAGGATAAAAAGAGCTTATTTATTTATAGCTACATATGAAGACTGGATTTCTTAATGGGTTAAGGTTTTACATATGACTCTTAAATTAGGGAAAACTATGTGACATTATTTATACTAACTTAAAAAAATGTTCTTGAAACATCAAATGGTGTGTGCTTATTCTGGTAAATGAATCCTTACTGTTAAGATGTCATAATTCCCTGCTGTGAATTGCTTCCTGGAAGAAACCATCCCGGTTTTAGGGTCAATAAAAAATTTCCCATCATCATTTCCATCCACGATGCTGTAGGAAATTTCTGCATTCGGTCCTTCATCTTTGTCAAATGCAAAAGCTCTGTAGATTGGCTCCCCTCTTTTCTTGCGGTCCCTCTCAGGCAACTTGATCTGATAGACTTTCTCTGGAAACTGAGGCTTGTTATCATTTTCATCCAGAACTTGAACCACCACCCAAACAGTAGATTGCTTGGGAGAGACGCCTCCATCTGTGACCGTCACCTGGATCAAAATATATTTATTTAATATACATGTATAAAAGAATAATTATGGAATCTAAATCTAATGAAACTTTGTAAATGAGTGGAATGACCCACATGGAAAAAATAACTTTGGCAGTCAGCAAGGTCTTTCCTCTGAGGATTAATGTTTATAACAAGAAATCCAGCATGTTCATATAAGCAAAAAGAGAGAACACAGAAAAATCTCCAGCTAGGGGTTTAACACAGAACCTAGAGCCCCAGGTATAGAAATTTATTACTTTTTTCAACATTCTCCTGCCTCTCTCTCTCAAACAGCCCCTGAGCAGCGACACCAAAAGAGATGGAAAAGAAATTGGAAATAACCACTTGCTCACCAGGGGGTCACATGGGGCCTTGGTACCACTGCAATTTTAAAAAAAACATTTATACGTTTCCTGATTCATACATGGAAGAAGAGATGTGATTTCTTTATAGCACTGATGACAAATTTAACACATTTCTTCTTAAATTCTGAATTTTTTTCATTCTTTACCCAGAATCTGACAGCTTGTTAAACCCATGACTTGTATGGCGGCAGTGGAAACAGAGATACATATATCAACAGAACAAAACCAGAGACATGCTTAGTAAAAATTCCTGCTGCATTGTGTAAACTATACAGCAAGCTGACAGTAATAAATAAGCACTGCAATCTGAGGGGGAAAAGAGTAAATTAGGAAGCTGGCAGAGACTTAAAACAGAATTACTACTAATATTAATTATGAAATATTGTGAAAATGAAATGATCCAAGATCAGCGAAAACTTGAGAGACTCAGTAATACTCTTTTTTTCTAAAAAAATCAATCAATATACATTTCAAGCATTCCCCCCATCTTTCAAGTACAATTTTTAGAAGTTATGTAATAAGGCAAAAAGAGACTTCTGCTTGCATGAAAGATACTTGGATTTGTTTTAATTCCAATTCCCACAGTAGCAATTTTTGATGGTGGTCAGCCAAGATTTTACTTACTTTCTCGTCTGGCTGTGCTGACCATTGACAGCGATGGCTCTGCTGGTTAACTGCTCAGTGGGTTATTTTTGTCTAAATCTCTCTTTTTTTCTCAAAAAATATAAAATCCCATCTCCCAATCCTCAAAGAAAGTTAAATTGTTCTGGAAATCTTATCCCTTGACATTGTTTACTCCCTGCAGTTAGAAATCTAGATTCAGAGTAAACGCTGAAGTGGATAGGGGATCAGCAGCAGAAGCTCAGCATTTTCTACGAAGGAGGCAAGCAGTTTTTTCCCCCCTCTGGCCTGTTTTTAACCACACTTTTAAAAACTGAAGCCATGGAAAGGGCTGGACTGACAGCTGTGGAGACTCAAACCCTCTGTTTACAGACAACAACTGTTATGGCAGCATGAATCAGCAATATAAGATTGCCCACATCATCCAGTCACTCATCTGCGGAGATGGACCTGCTCTAGGAGTGTATCCGCCTTTGGTGTCTCTCTTCAGAGACTGTCAATCTGGGTGTCCATTAGTACCGGTTGGGATTGAAGTCTCGTGATGTGCACATTTGTCTGCTGAGAACTGGACTGAGAACATCATTGTATTTCTCACAGGCCACTAAACCACCATCTGTCAGTACTGGAGCCACCAGCAACCTAAAGGTGAAAGATTCATTGCTCATTGCCAATGAGCTCAGCCAGCCAGTTCCTCGTCACTGCACTTTTAAAAATACTATTTATCATTTTAAAAAGGCTGCATGAGTGGTAGCTGATCTGCCTCTCCCATCTTGTGAAGTTAACACTTCAGGAAGTAGCAGTTGCTTCACTCAGTAAATCCATGAATGATAGATCATTTGTAAACAGAAAGCAATACCCCAATCTATCACTAGCATAAAAAAAGTAAGAAAAAATCTGCCATCGTTAAGGATGATCCCACTGTACTTTTGCTCTCTTGCTGCAGAGCAAGACAGGTAGTCGGCATGAGCATAAGTTAAAGAAATCTTATTCCAGGACTTCTGGCAGTATAATACTGGCAGTACAGCAAGGATGTAGCATACCAAAAATACAAAATGAGTCAGACTAATTTCAACACCAATCAAAAGGCAGTGCAATGCTGCTTATCATTTCTATAATGTCCCTAAGACACAGAAAATGCCAGAGTGAGAAGGAATATACTGATGTTTGCATAATGAAATATGACACTATTACCAGGGAAAGACGCATCTTTCAAACTTCCAGAGGAACACTGCGAACAATGGAGAATACAAATAAAAACATTATAGCTGTGGCTGATAGCACAGCCCTTTTAAGATCACCTACTTCTTCTATTATCACATCCTTCTTTCACTGCTTATGACTTTGCCAAACTTTAATTGTTTGGGCTGAAGTTTTCCATGACACGTGTCTGCCTCAAGTTGGGGTGGTGGTTGTTGCTTTATTTATTTATTTGGAAGATTTCAGCCAAAATGGTCCAGCAGTTTCTGAGAACAAGTTTCTGAGGGAAAAAATATGTTGTTTTGCCCACGTTAAAAAAATCTGGGGACCTTTTCTGAGAGAAGTGCCCCAGGCTCTGGAGTAGGGATGTGACATTTGGCAGAGGGGCAGCCTTTGCATCAGGGACGGGCCTTTTGCTGGTCCCGTGTAAATCTGCCCAAATTTGGCCAAATTTATTAGTCTTTGACACTCAAAGCTCGCACATGCTCAGTAGAGACTTAGATTTTAGCAGCTAACTACCCGGAAGGATCCATGCATACTGGGCGCGTTCAAGTTTGGGCTGAGTGTGACTTTCCCTGTAACTGCAGGAGGCTGAGATGGGGTCAAGACACCTGACTGAGGGCAATATTTCCTCTGCTCTCAATGCCTCCGATGCCTAGGCAACCTTATTTTGTCCCCCTTATGCATATGATTTACCATGTAGTCTTTAATTGCAGGATCATATACTATTTTTCCATAGGATCCCTGCCCCATTCATCACACAGGATGGACCTTCTCTGAAGATGAATCAGGGCTGTGTAATGAAGACGACCATCTGTAGGATCCCTGACTCATTTGTTGCAGAAGTTGGAAGGTCTGTAGTAAGTGAGGCAGGTGATTGCAGGAGGAGGAGAAAAAACATGGTTAAAGCAGTTGAATGCTGCCCTGGAGAACTGGATTCTATCTCTGCCCTCCCATGTGATGCTCAGCAGGTCACTTAATCCAAACTTTTTATAAACAGTAATTAATTGTGTGCTCCTCATTTTTGGGGTGACTGACTTGAGACCCCGGGCACTGATCTGCAGGAGCGCTGAGCCACTGAAGTCAATAGGAGCTGTGCTTTGAACATGTAAAGTGCTATATCATCAGGCCCTACATATTTCACATAGGGCACCCAAAATTAGCAGATACTTTTGACTTTAATCTCTCTGTGCCTCAGTTCCTCTCTTCAAAATGGGGAAGACACTATCCCCTTATCTCACAGAGGTATTGTAAAAATGAATTAATGAATATTTGTGAAGAACTCAGGTTATATAATGATAAGCCCCCACAGGAAGGCCATGAAGAAATTAATGAGTCTGTCTTCAGAACAGGTTTTGAATAGTGTGCAGTAAACAAGGCACACTGAAAAATAAGGAGAGAACAACATACTGAATAGCTGCTTGTTATAGGAGCACCATCCAATCTACACTGAACGAGGCAGGGTTCCTGAGGAAAAAATAATATGAGATCACAATCTAAGAGTATCATAATGCATATGCACAAGAGGGTCGAATGCTGGCATTTTCTAAGTTTTCAGAGCTTGACTTTGCAACCTGCTAATGTTCTTTTAATGTAGTTTTTTTGTGCACACAGATAGATCTAAATACAGATGAAGGTGCCCTTTCACCAGATAGCAATGAGTTTGGGGCCAATTCTGTTTTGGAGTTGATACAGAATCCAAGTTTTTCTCTCACTCCCTTTTTGCCTTTTTTTTTAAATAAAAAAGTGAATTTTCTAAGCTCCTTAAATTTACAAAACTAACTTCTTCTATAAGGAAGGTATTGGAACAAGCTATACAGTTAAAAACATATTGTGATTGCTTGTCAAAAGTGAATTAAAATCCTTTGTTTTATTCTTTACTGACTGAATTCAGTCCCCAAATTTGAAACAAAAAACCTTTCAAAGTAGAATTGAATTTTCTATGGATTTTTTGCAGTAAAATATTCTGTAACTCTGTACAGAAAACTTTTTAGAATACTCCCTTTCTGAATTCTGGAATTCTTTTCCAGAGATTTTTTTAAAGTCCATCTAATATAAGAGCCAGATGAACCATGGGCTTAAAACTTTACTCATATGGAGCAAGTTGTAGAACTGGGATCCATCTCATGCCTAGAATACCTTGGACACTGTCTGCATAGTGGGACATATAATAAATACATTTAAAAGTTGTTTCTAAAATGTATCAAACCAAATCTATTCTGCTAATAGCAGCTGACAGACATGACAAATTACAAGGAACACCCCCAGACCCACTATCGAGTCAAATGGATGCTCAAGAATCTAAGTATTTATATAGTACCCGTGATTGAGACAAAAACCCTCATTACACTCACTTTATGTTTTCAGTATTTTCTTAATGATGAGTGCTAAGAATTCCTAACACTCATCATTAAGAAAATGTTGATAACATAAATTGAGTGTAATTGGAGTCTTCTACATTACCGGGGGGCTATAAATATATTAATTTTTGTAAACCCAATTTCTGGAACATCCATGGAATGACAAATATATTCAATGATTCAGATATATGCCAATAACAATGGAAGACAGTAATGGTTACAACTAGTGGGGTTAATAAAATAACAGAAATTAATACATTAATAACATTCAAAGCAGTCAATATATTTTTCCTTTAATTCTAAAGTTTGTAAATTCTGCTCTAAAATTGTACACTCTGGAGGAGAAAGTTTTACATTTAAGCCTCTTCTGGGTGACACAAGCTTTTCAAATTGCCAGGCTCCAGTTTCCCATGAAAAGCTCTGAGTGTCAGACAGAGAAAGCTGGAGTGCTAGTTAAAGCTTTATCTCTCAGGCCCGTAAATTAAACAAATCCAAAACCCAACCACCAGAGACTGAATTATTTTACTGAACTGCTATTCTACTCCCTGGATAGCCCTTTTCTCCACTCCATTGGCCTATCTCCAGCCCTAGATTGTAGATCCCACATTTAAAACAGATTAAAATAAAGGCAAAAAAACCCCAAACCAAAATGACTTTCAAAATCACCTTCACCCTCCCATATTCTCTCCCAGCTTCGCAAGTTTAAAATTTCTCAGACATATTCCCACACACCACAAATTCTGAATAGCATGGAAGATATCTCCACAATCACACCCAACAGAACACCATTCTCCAACCACTAGCTCATTGACATCAGGACATTCCAACACACCAATATGTTACACTGACCTCTCTAATGTACTCACTTTTCAATTCAACATTACTACAATCCTCAGAGCAAACATTAAACAATTAAAAACCATGCTAAAAGGTAGTGAGGAGATCCCCTCACAAACCCCAGAAAAATCCTCTGCCATTTTCTTAGAAAAATGGAAATCGCTTGAAGTTCTCTGCAATTTTACAGAGTGCAGCACTGATGACTATCCCCCAGGCCACGCTCCATGAAAGTGAGCAGAGGAAACGGGTGCTGGATTATCTGTCCTGCGGCACTCAGTGAGGGTGACCAGAGGAAACAGTGGTGATCCTATTATTTATTTATTTCTCCCTGGGAAAATATTTCAAGTGGCTGATGTCTCCCTGTCCTCAGAGGGGGTTGGGCTTCTCTGCTCTCCACCACACACAACTGTAAGATTGGAAGGAAGCGCGAGAGGCATGGGCTCCTCCTGGCTCTATCTGAAGGAAGGGTCAGCCTCGGTCTCAAGGATAGCCTTCCCAGAAGCTCTTCCCCTCTCTAGTACATGTGATCCACATGAGTTTGTTTCCCCCATTGTAGTCTCAGCCTGGGATATCAGCACGGATCCCCCGTGGGGAGAGGGGCTGTTACAGAAGTGGCAGGAAGGGGGTCCCAAGGGCCCCTCATCAAACTCTCTGGCATTGGCAGCATCTCTGCTGAATTTAGTGCCCTCCATCTGCAACCCCGTGGGGGAAAGTGGAGGGGAGGAAGCAGCTGAGTTCAACAGTCAGAGGCAAGGCTGCTGGCATGGGCTAGAGGGTCTCAGGTGCAATCTTCTTCAGGCAAAGAGGGGCTGATTACCCTAGAGCCAGTTCTTTTCCAATCCTTCCTAGCAATTTTCCAGCCAGGGATGGGGGAGCTCATGTGACCCCACCTAGACCCGGCTGTGAAGCAAACTGCATTCTACCGGGGTGGAAGCAGGAGGCATGGTCCATTCCTTTGACATCTCTGGCTTTCTGGGCCCAGCTCACTCGCTGAAGCCTGCAGGGGCTTCAGTTGTTACCAACACCTCAGACAAGGAAGCAGAGCTGAGGGGATGAATCAAATGAAGCCACAGGATAGGGTTGGGCATTAGCTGGACAGTACTCGACAGAACTGTTAGCCTAAAAAATTGAAGTAAAGTTTGGAATTTCCCTCTGCAGCAGGGAGGTCTGGAGGCAGAAAAAAATGGAGGCGAGTTCAAGAAGAAGGACATTCCCCTCCTGCCACTGCCTGGTGTGGTTCTGCCTCCAAGCTGCAAGCACACTGATCTGTGTGGAACTGATCTGTGGACGTTAGCATGAAGAAGAAAGATAAAGATTCTGAAGGCGGAAGCATTGAAAGAAAAAGACAAAGACAGTGAAATACTGGATGTAGTTACACTCCAGAGAAAGACAGCAAGAGTAGCTACACTGTTCTAGATGTTTCATTTAAAATGATACCCAGAATCCTTAGTGGCAATAGCATTAACACAGTCAAATTGCTCTTCTGAGTTAGTGAGTGGGAAGGTATGGTTATTGTGTGATCTCAGTGAAAAAATAACTGAGTGCTTCAGGGAACTCTGGGATAATTTTTATAAAATGTGTGATTTACTATACTAAATTTAGTGTTTATTGATACAAAAATCAACACACAATAGATCTGAGAGATCTTGGAAGTAAAACAGACATGAGGTGGGCAGCTGTTTAGCTCATTTAATCTAATGCAAATTCCTGAAAAACACAAATGACTCCAACACTTATTGTAGAAAGCACTGCCAGTTATAGCAATGGGACTCATCCCTATTTCTCTCCCATTGGAGAACTGTTAATTTGGTATTCTTATGTTTTCAGTCATGACAATTAACCACTCACTTTGGCCAGATATGATAAATGAGTAATTTACAATTCAGTTTTAACAACAATCTGTTAAAGACACATACGCTCTAAGTAGCTGATTAGAAAAGCCGTTGATTTCAGGCCACATCCAAGCTGGAAAATGAGCACAACAATTTAATATTCAAAACTAAAGATTAAATTATCTTTAAGGCCCTAACAAACAAGTATTGCTGACAACAAGTTTCAGAACATTTACTAAGAAAAAAGCTTTTGTTATTGAAAAAAAATGAAAACAGTTATTGGCTTGGGAATAAGCATTCTCCTGCTGTATTTTCAATCCAAATATTACAGGACTATATTAAGAAAAGTCTTGATGTTTTTGAATCGAGACTGGATGCCTTTCTGGAAGATATGCTTTAGTTGAAAATAAGTTATTGGGACTAACTTGGTGAAATTCTATGACCTATGAAGACACCAGGAATTGAAGATTAATCTTTAATTAAAGATTCTGTCATGTGAGGAAACCTCCAGGAATACGTCTAACCAAAATTGGCGCACCTAGCGGAGCTTAAGTTCATATCTTTGCTAGACAAAAAACATGACTCTATAGAGCAGCAGTTCTCAACCCTGTGGGCTAGAGAAAATTTCAAAATTTGCCACTCTGCTCTGTCAGGGGGCAGGACTGGCTGACGGGGAGACAGTGTCTGGCAGCCGGCTGGAGCACTCCTGCCAGCAGAGAGCTAGTGAGTGCTGCAGGGTGCAAAAGAGTGGGTCTTTGGGCAGGTTTGTGGGGAGGGGGAGCACTCTGGACAGTGAGGGGGTGGGGGCTCTGGGAACTATGGGTTTGTGGGGTGCTGCAGCATCCGCAGGTTTTAGGCTGCCTGGCCCTGTGCAGCTGGACTTGGGCCCTGGCTACCAGCTCTGGCCCCATACGGTGAGGCACTGCAGGGTACGGCTGCCTGGCTTAGCACTCCGCTCCTTGCCCCGCTCTGTGGAGGGGTCTATGGGCATAGGGGACTGTGTGTGGCGGGGGAAGGTGGGGGTGTTTGTGGTTCTCAACCTCTGTCCCACCTAACACATTGTGGGCCACATATAAATAGGTTGAGAACCACTGCTATAGAGACACTGGTTTTGTGTCTCATTACAACAGTCAGTAGCCCACTAACCATCCTTTGTCCTGTGACTGCAGAAATGTCAATTGCCCACTTGATCTTCAATGGTCTCTTGCAACATATGTAAACTCCTTATTCCTAACAATCCATTCCACCTTATATTTAACTGGGACACTCTGATTATCTTTCCCAGACCTGAAGAAGAGCTCTGTGTAGCTCAAAAGCTTGTCTCTTTCACCAAAAGAAGTTGGTCAGTAAAAAATATTACTTCACCCTCCTTGTGTCTCTCATATCCTGGGATGACTATAACTACAACACAACTGCAAATAAAAGTTAAATACATACATTTATTTATTGACCTAGTTTGAAAGTCTAAAAAGCAAACAAGGGGAATAAATAGTGAAAAGCAAATTATATTTACATTTTAGTTGTAATAATCTAGGCTATTAATAATAAGACAGGCAAAGATTTTTTGATTATATAAAACAAATTTACAGTGTCCCTTTAAAAATAAAATATAGTCCCGCATAGACTCTGGTTCAGAGGTTGAATAGACTTGGAGACACTATCAATCTTTGTGTACTAAGTTATATTTATGACACTCTGGAATGGATAAGTTTAAAGCTTCAAAGAAAGAGATATTATTCCATTAACTTCTCCTGACAGCACAGCAGTCTGTTACATGTCAAGAGAAAATCCCACCTATCACCTTTCATTTGCTATCAAGCTACCAATGCTCGTCCATGATGCCAGACTCCACTGTCCATTTGTGGAATTTTCAAAAATGCACCTCTATGCTTTCTCCCAGCCTGCCTCACATGCTTGGTAGGTACTCCATGTAAACCTCCACAAAGCTAATATTCTCCTTCAAATCCCCACTCAAAACTCTCCCTTGCCATGGTGCCTGCATAAAATGTGACAGCGGTTAGGCTGCTATTGTGCTGGGAACACTGCCTATCATGCTGACCTAGAATGTCTTGTTCTTTTCTTGTATTCCCCCATCCGTCTCTATCCATCTGTTGTCTTGTCCTGTCCTTAGATTGTCAATTCCTTGGGGAAAGGGGCTGTCTTTTTGTTCTGTGTCTGTGCAGTGCATAGCACAGTGGGGTCCTGAACCATGACTAGGGCCCATAGCCTCTACAGTAATATAAATGAAATATAAATTAGGTGCCCGGGCTCCTGAAGCAACGCATGGGGACAGTTTGGTGCATAAGAATTCAATTTACAAATGCCAACATGCCAAGCTGGGAGCTCCCTAAACTAGCCAACAAGAAATGCAGAGAAGGATGCAGCCTAAGCCCTGCCCCTCAAAGGGAGTTAGGTGCCTCAATCCAGTCTGGAGAGAGGCACCTCCCTGCACTCAGGATTCACAGCTGTGAATGCTCTCCTGGAATTAGGCACCTAAGCCAGCCCAGCCCAGCCCAGCCCTTTCTCAATGGAAAACAAACAAGGAACAGGAGGAGGCGGTGCCTCTCTTATACCCTGCAGCCCAGTGATTAGAGCACTAACCCAGAATGTAAGAGATCTGGGCTCAAACTATCTCTCTACTTGCTGTGGAGCAGGAACTTGAACCAGGTCTCCCACCTCTCAGTGGACTCTGGGCCAGGGGTATGTGCTCCCCCTCTCCTGTTGAAACTGTTCTGCTTTGTACAAAATACTTCAATGGTCATTAGCCAGACAGAGAGTGAGATTGACTCTGTAGTCTCCAAGGGCTAGTGTGCCCACAGGACACACAGCTTCCAGTCGCTGCTCCAGTGAATAATTATTTATACAAACTTCACCAGGTTTTTTTGACCTTTCTCATGATCTCTTATACTATTTCACTTGAAGAAATGTTCAGGTTTTACCCACTTGTGTTAAGTGCAAAGGCTGCCTGCAGTCCAGTAGTTCCTTTTCCTAACGTACCTAATGGAGCATCTACTTTAGCCATTTGTGATTCTTCTTTCTCTCAGGCTGAGGAGGACTTGTGATCAAATATTGATATTGAGAGCTGTTCTTCTATATCCTTGCCTAGCTCCACTTTTGCAGATAACAGACTCCTTCAAAACTCTTATCTCTAAACTTCAGAAAATAGAGTAGCTCCCAGCCTGACATCTTTTAAAGTCCTCACCGCCCGCAGAGAGGTATGCATCAACTACTAAGCTCATCACATTACCATTCTCTTAGGAGACTCATCTACCCTTCAATTTCTATTCATAAAACTTGCTTGATTCCAATCTTCACTATCAGCAGGAACTAAACACCTTTTTCAAAGTTTCCTTAAAATTATGATGATTGCTATTCAATTGTAATCTCTTCCCTTTCACATACGCTAGCTCAGTTTCTCCAATCACATGAGCTATTGAGAACAATTCTACCATGAACAAAGATATAGGATTTTAGTACCACTGTGACGGAGTGTTCACTTCACACTAGTCCTGAAAGGGTTAATAGAAGCATGAGAGGCCAATTAGCCAGAGGCTGCACATGGAGGGGAAGTAGGATGCCAGGAGGCTTAATTAGGGGTGAAGCTCACCTGAGCAGAAACAGGTAGGGCTTCTATAAAGCCAGGAAGCTGCAGTCACAGTCCCTGATAGAAGGTGGGGGGGAGAGTAGGAGCCTGTAATCTGAGTGCAGGAAGCAGTCCAGGGAAGGAGCAGTAAGGGCTGAGAGAACAGATCTGCACTGTTCCTTCGAGGGCTCCCAGATTGGAACCCAGTGTAGAGGGTGGGCCCAGCTTCCTCCACAAGCCACTGTGAGGATGGTGCAGGCAGTGAAGATATAGATGTCCTGAGATTGTGTGGAGAGGGACTCTGGTGAGACCCCAGAAGGGGAGGATGGTGGGGAGTTGGCCGGAGCGCTAAGCCACTAAGGCAGCGGTGTCCAATACGTTCACCACTAGCCACACGTGGCTAATAGGCTATTGAATTGTGGCTAATGCATGTGGCTTTTTTATAATGTGGCTTAATGTGGCTTTTTTATAATGTGGCTAATAAGAAAAATTCAAAACCACAAGTGTGGCTAGCAGTGTGGGGAGCATCAAATTTCTATTGGATACCACAGCACTAAGGAGAAGTGCTGCAGCTCCTTACCAGCAAGAGAGGGGCAGCAGACCTAGACAGCTGGTTGAGCAACTGCTGGATGGGGCGTGGACAGGGGTGAGCTAATGTTCCAGGTGTGCCACTAGGAGGCACCAAAGCAGTGTACAGAGCAGTGCCCTGTCACAACCGCTATCAACAAATTGCCCGAGCAGTAGCCAACTACCCTTTTGCAATTTGTTTTATGCTTTAACTGTCTCCAGACAGGCTGTGTTCAAAATACGATTCAACTTACCAGACACTGTAAAAAATTAATCAACAACAGAAGTGGTATATCATGTCCTAGCTACAGTCTGCAGACATACCAATTTTTTATTATGGCTCCTCCAAGCTAAGCAGGGTTGATGTAGGTCAGCTCTTCTACAGGAAACTTCACAGGACTGTACTGATGATTTAATATGTAGCACTCTTCCCTCTGATTCATAACAAGCCAATGTCACTGCCTGGTGTTAGCACGTGATGTAATGTTGAATGTGCTGTCTCTCAGATAAGACATAATACAGATGTCCCAGACTCCATTTTCTTCAAACTGCTCCTGGCATTTATTGAAAGATGTGCGGTGTTTATTGTACTATACTAGCCATCTCCCAATAAATATATTCTGCCCACATAAATTCCCACTTCTGTTGCACCTGGATAACAGCAATTCTACCTTAAACTATAGTGTAGTACTGCAATTAACAAACAGTCATGCAGCTACTTCTGACATGAGAATGCAGCTACTTCTCATGTCAGAAGTAGCTGCATTTTAGCAGTGGATGATGCAACCTTGTGTGTAGTTCTGTTATGGATGCACGGACATTTAAAATGAAACTTTTAAAGTTTCATGTAAAAAAAAATCTGCAAAATAAAAAGACTTCTTACTAACATACAAATTACAGGTAGAAAAGACCCATTAGATCATTAGTCAATTCCGAGGAGAGGCCAGAATTATTACCTCTAACTCCAGTTACCTTTAGTTGTCTGTGTCCTAACTGATGCAGAGTTATGCCACCACACCTGTGAGACTGTTCCGAAACCTACAGCACCCAATCCTCAGGGAGTTTTTCCTTATACTCATCTTATTCCCTTTCTCAACTGTAGCCCATCACTTTAAAATGAATATTACTTGAGAGGAATGACGGAAAATCCCTAAACATAATCTACACTATTCTGGATCTTCATACTAACTGGCAGTCAATTTTACTAGTTAATTTCAGAATCAGCCTGGGGCTGGTAGTGGACAGGACTCAAAAGTCCCCTCAGATGCTGTTTTTGGAAAAAAATTTTATCCCCGTGATTTATTCTTTTTTCTCCTTTAAAGTTCAGTTATCAGTCTTGAAAACCCAGTCTGCGAAATAAAAACCAATTTATGTCTTTTTTGGCTCACCTACTGTGACCAGCACAAAGATTCTGCAATCAGAACTCCACTAATAATTCTGTTGATGCCAGGATAAAAGCCAGTTTTTCTCTTCCATAGAAAAGGGGTCTCCTGTTCTCACCAGAAGTAGCAAAACCATATTTTCTTCCATTAAAGTAAGCAGATGTGGCTTTGAATACATTTAGGGACTGATTCACTGTTGCCCTGAAATGTGTGTAGTCATTTTAGTTTATCTTTTATCTGAACAGCTCAGATATGGTAAGATGTATGGGTTGCTAGTGATACACAGTGAGAGGCTACAGGCAAGCAAGCATTCCCCTGCTGAACCAAGTGCATGTTGCCCAGTGAATCAGATTTATTGCAATCTGCTCAGTGGAGAAATATATCAGATGTGAAATTCTGGCCCTTTGGAGTCAGTGGAATTTTTCCCATTGACTTCAATGGGGTTAGAATTTCATCCCTAGTGCTTACTAACTTCACTAGAGTCCACGTATAGCCTTTGCCTAACCTTGGGCTCCATGTTGCACAGCCTGCAATACAAGAACCTGCAGGATCCAGGCCTTTGCCTAAAGGAAGAGATACAAAAGTTCTATATTATATCAACAAATATTAGAGCAGGTAAGGAAAAACATAACATTTTTACCCCAAGGAAAATGTGTCTCCTTTTTGGTTGAAGAAAATTAGCTACTTCTTACATACATCAGTGATTTCTGTTGAAAATGAGCTACTCCTGCTGGCTCCCTCAGATAGGCACCATCTCACAAAAAGTTATGTGCGTGGGTAACTGTTAGCATGTGTGCTACTTACAGATATAAACATGTGGGATCAGGGGTGGGTTTTTTTTTGAGGGGTGGTGGTTTATTTGATACAGGTAGTACTGTCCTAAAGCCTTAAAATTCCAAGTGTCTTGGAAGAGATTTCATGTCCTGAAAGAAATGTTATTAAGTTCACATAAAAAAGGTTCAGGGGATTATGACAATATATACTCTACAGTGCACAGAGCTCAGGAACTGCATCTTTATAAACCTGAAAAATAAAAAAGAATGACACTCCTTTCCAGTAGAAGATGTGGAATTTTAAGAGGACAGATCCGTAAATCTACTGACTTTCTTAATCCCATTATTCTTGTGCACCATACTTCTATAGTGTTTTCATTATTATTTTTGCAAGGATCAGACTTAAGTAGTACATAAACACTATACTAGCCCTCTAGAAACAGGTGAAATAAACCCATAGTGATGAAAATACTCATTTACTCCCTGCCCATTGATGCCAATGATAAAACTTCCACTGATTTCAGTGGAGCAGGATCAAGTCCTTCCTGTCTACAGTTATACTGGTTCACTCTCACACAATCAAGGTATGTACATTCTCAGTAGGGCTCTGTCTTTGTCTGACCTCACTAAATCAGGACTTTTAAAATATGGAGCAAATAATTCCATTTTGGGATATGAGCAACTAGATAAAGTGCTTAAGCATCACTCACAGTGTATGGAGTCACTATAACCCCTTGATGGAATTGTATAGTCTCATCATTTACC